>PVIJ01003754.1:0-129003 GCA_004024925.1 Scalopus aquaticus
TCAACATGCCCTACAGCTGCTGCTCTAGAAACTTCTCCTCCCGCTCCCTGGGAGGCTGCGTGAGCTACCCAGCCTCCTCCTGTGGCTATTCCTACCCCAGCAACCTGGTCTACACCACTGACCTCTGCTCTCCCAGCACCTACCAGCTGGGCTCCTCTTTCTGCCAGGAGACCTGCTGTGAGCCCTCCAGCTGCCAGACAACCAGGGTGGTGTCCAGCCCCTGCCTGACGTCCTGCTCCCGCCCCAGGACCTCCGTGCTCTGCAGTCCCTGCCAGACGACCTACACTGGGTCTCTGGGCTGTGCACCCAGAAGCTATTATTCCCTGGGCTGGGGATCCAGAAGCTTCTACTCACCTTTCTTTGGATCCTACGGCTTCAGATCCCTGGGGCTTGGGGATTGTGGTTTCCCTTCCCTGAGCTGTGGGTCTAGATTCTACTATCCAACCGTCTTTGGCTCCAGAAGCTGCCAGTCATCCTGTTACAAGCCAACCTGTCAGTCAACGTGCTAAGATTCTAGATCGCTTTGGGTAGTAGGTCACAGTCTCTGCTGGCACAGCCATCACTTTTATTCCCACAAATTACTGCGTTTCTTCTGAAATCATCTATTTCTTGATCACCACCTTTTGGAAGACTCTGAAATGACTGTGTAACCCAAAGTTAACTTTGAATATCTATAGAATTGAAATATTGTATGCTATTGGATTTTCATTGAAGATGACTGGAATATGAAAATTTTAACTTAATAAATTTATACATCCTGGCATTCAAATATAGTGTTCATCTTCTTATTTTTGCTCTTTCTTTTTAAACTATAGGTTTTACATTCAAGGGTTTGGGAAATTTAAAAACATATCAATATATGCCTGAAACCAGGTTTGGGAGTAAACAATTTGATACATTCAAGCAAATTTCTGTTGACGTGGAATATGTTCCTTATTGGGAGAAGTCATTTACTAGAGAGTCATATTTTGTACAATTCAGTGTCACTAAGACTTGCTTGAGAAAGGGAGACATGCAAATCTGCAGATAAGGGCAATCAAAGCAATAGATACATAAACCAGAAATGCGAATGACCAGAATACATCATAACTGATAAGATGAAATATATACATAGACAAAAATTTACCTAAAACTGTAGTGTCTGAGTTTGGATTTTCAACTAAGAGAAAAGATAAAACTTAAATAACTCCTAGTTCAGATGTTTTACTCTCTGTTGGTTGGCATTTGTGCCATGGTCCCTACCTGCCATAGGTGAGGGTTTGGGGAGCTTATATCTCACCATGTGCAAAGAGAATCACAGTATTTGTGAGTGGAGAGTTATTGGGTTAAGGATCTATGGGATAATATACTGATACAACTCTAAATCTCAACTTGAATCAAGCTAAGAGCAATAAATAAGCAGTGTTGAACAATCATTTATTTCATTACCCTTAACCTTGATTCCCTCTAATTATCCAATATGAGCTAAAGTCACTAACTTGGGTGAAGACAGTTCTTCACTCAAGGAGTGGATCCCAGTGAGCAGATATGGGCAATTGAGATAGGTGGAAAACATTAAGTCTCATAAAGGGTCCTATTTTTCAGTTGTTTTTACTGTGGGAAGTAGGGACTCAATCTTTCAGGGTCTTTTTGGAACAGATAGAATGACTCTTGGAATTGCCACCCCCCTACCCGGCTCTGATCAACAGGAAAAAATCATTTATCCATTGGCGTCTGTCTCCCTTTGGGTGGTGTGGTGGATGTGTATTGCCTTCCTGGAACCCCCTGACTGCTAAGGCAGATTGGCTTGGGTGGTGGGGGAGGGTGTTTTCTTACTTATGACCTTGGAGAAACCCAGGTAGAGCATGAACAAAATGTATGTGACTGAGGGTAGGTCCTGTTTGGGCAAAGGGAGTTGAAGACTTCATGAAACTCTTCGCCCTAGGTGTGCCTGGGATCAGAAGTGAGAGCATAAAGGTATAGGAAGGGACACCAGCGGTGTCAGACACCACTTTCATTTAATGTTCAAATATCTCTGGGAGAAAGACGTACATTATACCCCATAGACCTTTCCAAGTCAAATGGATTAGAAGCTTGCCGCAGTTTAGAGAACAAAGATCTAGTGGAATCTTACCTTTTGAATCAATCTTTTGCTCCTCCCTGATTGTGTTTTGTTTTTTTAATGTATTCAGTTTACCAAAGAGCTTTAAGTATTTTTGATTCCACAGAAATCCCTTCATCTGAATAGGCTTCAGCTACTATTGGGTCTAGTTTCATTAGTCTCATTAGCAGAATTCATAATAAATAGTAAAAAATACAAATAAAGAAGCAGAAGAACACAAAGAGTTCAGAAGAAGAGCACTAAGGGTAAGTTAATTTATTCTGAAAATACCTGTGTTAAATATAATATGTAATAATAAAAAGAGAGAAACATTTGACTATCAAGAAGCTGCTGTTAGGAATCCTGAGATCTATGACATGCCTTTCATTATTCAATTTAATTATCCTTATTGTCACATTATGATGCTCCCTTCCTTGATACCTAACTTCGTGAACAGGAGCAGTTAAAAAAAATAAGTCCTCACATTTACACATACACAAATTCAACTTCAGCAACAGAAATTTTAAAGATGATCAGAGCTTCTTGTTAAAATTAAAAAACTAAAATATTACAGGAACTAAAGATGATTCTTAGAAGACCAATTTTGGATCTTCCCTCCACAGCCACCAACACAAACTCTCTCTCTCCTAGAAGCTTTAAAATAATAATAATAATAATAATAATAATAATAATAATAATAATAAATAAAATTGAAATCACCCAACTCTTGTGACTTCTCACTAATAATATAACCTTCATTCCACTTTGGTGAGTCAGATTGAAGAAAAGAAAGAAAATCAGGTTAAAGCCATAAAGAAGTTCTTGAGTAGTGGAATGTACTAGATAGGATGCAGAAGTCACAGATGGTACGGAGAAAAGATAGAGAATCTAGCATGGGAGAATACACAGTCCAAGAAAGAAGCAAAATTCCTCGTATGTGCTTTGGTAAGTAAATAATATACTAATAATGTAAAAATCAAAACACAACGGCACAGTGATAATACAATCTGCAGAGGTGGAAGAAGTGATCCATGCAATAATACAAACACTGAATGCAAAAAAATTACTCTAGGTAAATGCAAAAATGTTTTTGACTTTTTTACACTACAGTTTTTACTGAGATTGCAGCTTGTTTGGACTTAATCATGAGCTATTGTGTGTTCAAAACAATTGCCATGATATTTCTTTTCCATGGACATCTCACTTTATTGCTTTTACCACAATGTTGTCCTTGACCTCAATTTGTTTTTATTCTCCTGAGACAACCAGTACTGTTAGCATTCATGTCCAACTTTTCAAATGACTTCATTAGCATCATCAAATAGAGCATTATGAAATTGGCTTAGATTTTTTTGGTCTGAAAAAATCAGACCATCATTCATTTCCTTTTGAAACATTTGACAGTACTGACATAAACTTGTCTTCAACTAATCTTATGCAGTATTTCTTGTGCTAATGGAGGAGCATATCATTAGCTATTGCTTCATTTTGCTTATGTGCACAAGAAAACTTAGAAGTTAAAACCAGTGAAACTGATTTAGAATGGCTTGATCCAAATGAAACTGAACGCATCTGAATGACAGCACATCTTTTTCTTAAAATTGTCTTACATCATTGTTCATTTTTGTACAATATTTGGTTTCTCTCCTCACAGCTGTCCCCTTAATTCTCCAGCCACGGAGGCACCCGTGACCACCACCACGATCTGTGTGCTCTTTCCTCCCCTATTTTGACCTCTTCCCCTTCCATTCCCCTGCTGGATGCCTCAGAGCTACCATTTGTCAGCCAATTTTGTCTTTTTCCTAGTATCGCATCTTTTGTAAATGCTAATGATAGAATCATTTGCGGATGCAATCTTCTGAACATTTCTTCTATCTTTTGAAGTAAGTCTGATGCTTCTTTAGCAAAATTGCAATTTTTACTTTTCACTTGATATTTATACAATTTACCCCGTGGTGAATGGTGAAGGTAATGAAACACCTGAAGGGGGAGCTCCTGTACCTCTAAAACACAAATACTTTTGTAAATCATTGTTACCTTAAAAAAAAATAATAAAAGTTATACATTCAACTTGTTTTAGCTATATAAACTAAATCTCCACGTTTTTTAATTAATATGAACTACTTTTAGCTCATTGTTCCTAAAAACGTTCTTTTTTACAAAACTTAAAAGATATTTCTAGAGAATAAATAAATGTAGATTTAAGCAAGCCATGGTAGCAGGAGCATTTAGATTTAGTCAAATTACTGTAGCAAGAGCATTACCATTATATTTGCTTACTGTTGTGGTAGCCGGTCTTTTCCACCTGTATTTCAGGCACACCTACCCACTCGGTAATTCTCATCCTTCCCACTACCTCCACCTACTGGTAGGTGGTGGATGTTGCTGCATCTTGCAGGCTTTTGAAAGAGCCATAGGTGTGCTGGCTAGGTTAGAGCAGTACATGGCCCTCCAAAGAGTTTTGAATGCGTGGACTACCCAATGCTTGTATCCGACTGTCATTTTTCAGTAACCCATCCGCGTAGTCTCTTTGAAAGAAAATAAAGAGTTCTGTTGCGTGTTTGTTTCAGAAAAGATGAGCAAAGGAAGGAGAGGCTATGACTTGTCTTCCTTTAGATTTACGTCAGTTAAAAACGTTTCACTGTATATGCATTTACATTCCACTAGATGAAACCATCGCAAAAACAAAATGGAGGGCTCCCCAAAACCATCATCATCATTCAATTACTGCTGTTGTAAGTAAAAGTGACAACTCTGAGACATTACGAAGTAGGACTAGATGTTGAGATAAATGGTTCTGTGGGTAAAAACCAGGTCATGGGTACCTGTACAAATGTTGTCCTTGACTTCATGGATAAAACAATTGGGGCATAAAGGCTGGTTCAAGTGTTTTTAGCTACCTAGACATTTAGCTGAATATCATAACAAGAGTGTATTTATAATGGCTTTGAGTTTTATTTTGGGAGTTTTTAGGTTGTTTTCAAACAAGACAACCAGACAACTGAAAAAAACAGGAGCATGTTTGGACATATAGAATTGATAATATGAAAAATATTTGACTGTCTTGTTCATAAGTGTTGGAATATGTTATATATTTTATTTAAAGACTTGATTTTTTTTTACCTGGCAGTGAAAATGGGGATCTAGAGCCCTCAGCAAATTTAATTGAGTGCATTTAACTTCTCACTAGATATGCTAGCTCCAATTTCTCAAGTATTTAAAGACATATTTTATAAGAGTAATCTTTCTTCCAAAATTGTATGATGCACTCAATTCGCTATCCGTTAAAATTTATAATTATATAAGTATAGTGAAGTTTCTAACTCCCTACAGAACAAAAATATATAGTAATTGTTTTGTTTGTGGTTTTGAAAATGTGTTTCTAGGTTTGATCATATTGAGGTATTAATGGAGTGAATATAAAAGATGAAATATTTTTCTCCAAACAAAAAGGACTTTGAACAATTTTACTTTTTTTAAAGTACAAAATACAAAAATTTACAAGGAACTCACACAACTCAACAAAAACAAAACCAATAATCCAGTCAAAAAATGGGCAGAAGAGCTAAAAAAGGCACTTCTCCAAAGAAGAAAAGCAAATGGCAACAGGTACATGAAAAAAAATGTTCAACATCACTTATAATCAAGGAAATGCAAATCAAAACCACAATGACATACCACCTCACCCCTGTAAGGATGGCACACATTAAAAATACAGGCAACAACAAATACTGGAAAGGATGTGGAGAAAAAGGAACTCTTCTACACTGCTGGTGGGAATGCGAACTGGTCCACCCACTATGGAAAGCTGTATGGCGATTCCTCAAACTGCTAAAAACAGAGCTCCCATACGACCCAGCAATACCACTTTTGGGAATCTACCCAAAGGACACAAAAACACTAATTCAAAAGGATACATGCACCCGTATGTTCATTGTGGCACTGTTCACAATAGCAAAGGTATGGAAGCAACCCAGATGTCCAAAAATAGATGATTGGATCAAGAAGATGTGGTACATATACACAATGGAAGACTATTCAGCATTCAAAGAAGATAAACACATGCAATTTTCAGAGACATGGATGGAATTAGAGGGGATCATATTCAGCGAAACAAGCCAGAAAGAAAGAGAAAAATATCGAATGGTTTCACTCATAACAGGACTATAGGGAAACCAAATAGGAGAGAGACACTGGGGGTGGGGGGATGAGGATAAGGGCACAAAATGGAGTAGAAAAGGACACAAGGGACCATGGAGATGGATCACAGGTGAATTGGTGGTGGGTTACCCAAGGGGAATACAAAATGTAAAAAATATAAATGACAATAAATATATATATATATATTAAATAAATAAATAATAAAGTACAAGATACAGAAATATGTATAGATATTCAGAAGTCATTTTGAAGACAAAGAGTAAACAAGTAATATTGAAGCAAGTATTTGAATGTCATGTAACATATTTTTATTTAAACTTAAAATCTTTTTTTTCTATGAGACAAATGACTAAGGGAAGTCACTAGAAGATATATCAAGAAATATGCTTCAATATTACATGTCTGTATAGCTCCAAAGAAGCAGTGTTGGAATCATTCTTCAATGAATACCTTTTCTAGTTACTGGAGTTTAAATTATTCTTAACCCATAGTAGGTAGCAGCAGAACTCTGATTTAAAGCTGATTATCGGCCAGCAGATCAATGGATAGTATCACTGCTGATATGGTAGGTATTGTGTTACATTTCCAGATATGGTAGGTATTTTGTTCAAATGTACGATTAGTAAAACTCAGATCCACAGAGAGGCAGTTTCTAGAAGAAAAGTAGGTTGGAAGGAAAAAGCCAGATCTACAACTCAGACAGAAGAAAGTATTGGGACCACAATCAAAAGCTCGAAACCCACCAGAGCCGCAGCCCAGAGACCCAGGATAAGCTGTCCGGCAGGGGCTGCAGAGAGTGGAGGGTCTGGGGTAGTAACAGGATGTCAGGCAGGGTCTGGTCACCGCACAAGGTGTCAGGAGCTGGAGGGCTCACAGCAGGGCTCCCGGCAGCCCTGGAGAGAGAGGAACCCAGCTGGCAGGTGCTGGGAGCAGACTCATTAGTACTGTAAACCCAGTTGTTGGGGTAGGAGGGATCACCAGAGGCTGGGTAGTGCAGGCAGAACCCAAGAGGGTGGCAGAAATTTCCAGAGCATCAGTTGTAGGACATGTTGACAGTTGTAGGAGATGTGACTTACAAGGTCAACATTCTGAGTTTGTCACTTCTTGAACTGGAGCATTTATATAACCTTATCTTTGGGTGTGTCATGCACCTGGGGCGTAAAACAGGTTGCCTTCTGCTTGTAATTGAATCCAAAAGATCATCATAGTTATACATATGTAGTTTTTGTAGTTTTACAACCACACCATGAGGTCATATTTATGCCTTGGGATTCAGATAATAGTGTTGAATCTTCAAAGCTATTAGTCATCTTCTTCAACCAAAGGTCACCCCAAAGATTACTCAGACAACTGCTTTAGAGGTAGAGGGTGTCTGGTTTGAAGGAAGCTGGCTTAATTAAAAATAATTAATACCCCTTTCACAATCTGTCTCAAAGGGTTGCCATCTGGCAAGCAAAGTTGCTACTGATCTATTCAGAGTGGTTTCTTTTAAACAAAAATGCATCAATTGTTGCAGGAAGTGGCAAGTTCACTTAACAAATAATGTCAAGAAGTCACAATGACAATATGCCAGATGTATTGGAATTTTTTTTTAAAAAATTCAGAATTTAACGTGAATATGTTTTGTGTTTTATTAATGGAGAGGTCACTTCATTTCCCATGCACCTGCTTAAAACTGTATCATACTATTAAGTCAACCTTAATGAGAAGCAAAGAACAGTTACGCTGGGATGTGAGAAGCTTCTTCGCTAAAAGATCATTTTTGCATCAGACTTTGGACTTTTATTTAGAAACACTTTATTCAGAAATACCTCACAGGGATAGAGGCAGCACTTCAAGACAGATGCCCTCATCTAAGAACAAAGAAAAAGCTAAAGTCAACCTGAGCTTTTGCTTCTTTGGGGTGTGCATGTCATGAGTTCAAGTTACAAATTGCTTTCTGTGTAGTTGGAGTGTTAGAGGTTATTCATCCCACGTGCTGAGAAAGCATTGAAAATAGGAACTAAATGTGTGGCAAATACGTCCAATATATTTCTCTCTCCAGTCAAAGGCAGAATTTAGCCCTGAAAGGATACTTCAGAATCTGGAAACTCTTCTAGATCTTAAGAAAGTTTATAAGGCAATTTTCTTGAAGTATTGGACCAAAGGAGTTATCTTAAGGATTCTTCCTTTGCTTCAGAAAATACCATACATCACTTTGACGTAAATTGTTTTCAGATGTTTCTGACAAGTATTACCAAATTCCTAAAATAATGGTCATATTTTTTCTCCTTGTAAGAGATGTATTCCACCTCTCTGTAGCAGGGTAATAAAGATTGATAACTTAAGGAAGAGGAGAGATGAGAAGTTTTATCTTGCTGTGACTTCTGTGCTGTTTGATTTGTTCATTTCATAAAAAAGTGTTTCCCTTCCACTTCTGAACAAATGTGGATGTATAAAAACTCTTCGTTCTGTTGAGGAAAGAATGTTGGAAATTACTTAATATCTAATCTCATAGAATATTCTTCAACTGAAGTAGCTTATGTAAGAGTGAATGCCATTGGCGCAAACAGCAGGCAAATTCAATTTAGGTGAGTTAAATATTTATGTGAATGTTTTGATGTTCAATATTTCATTGACAAATAAAGAAGGAACATTTATAATCTATCAGAATACTTTTTGCTATTCATAGTGAAGAAGCCTAATAAATAAGAATGGCTTATTTTAGAGAGGACAGACTGTGTTACCTAATAAATGAAACAAGATTGAAGACCAACTTGTCTACTCAAAATAAATAAAGTCTACAATTTGAAAAACTATGTAGCAATGATCTCCTGTCCTGCATCGAATTGGAATGCCATTTACAACATGCCAATTAGGCATTCCCAGTGCCCTGAAGATGGAAATTTTATTATCTAAAAAAATCATCTCCTTTTAACATTTTAGATGAATTTGTTCTTAAAACTTGTCTAGTAGGGCCTCCCTGGTGGCGCAGCGGTGGAGCTGTCAGCAGCATGGACGCGAGTTCAATCCCCCACCAGGGAGATTCCCACATGGCAAGGCAGACCTCTCCTGCCTCGCCCGCTGCTCCCCTCAGCAGTGTATTTCCGTCAATCTGCCTGTTCTGCTCCCCACTTTGTCTCTGGTGAACCCTCTCGTTGCCCCACGCCTCTGGCCTGTACCCCAGCTTGTATGCGTAGATAAATAGATCTTTTAAAAAAAAACAAAAACTTGTGTAGTGATCTCATTTCTTCACAGAATGAGCCAAGCTGATTTCCATGGGTATAGCTTAATAGTTTTGAAGGGGATCTAGAGGGACGTGACCATACCCATGGGCTGCTTAAAGCCATTTTCTTTACTCCTACACTAATCTGTTTAGTTAGCCATGATGAACTTTTTGGATGAGCCCAGATAGATCCTTACAATGCTTGTCCTGTAAGGAGAATATATATGTCTCTTGATAGATGTAGCATCTGAGAGATCCAGAGGCATTCATCCTCTATCCACATTATCAATCATTGTGATACCTTCTCCGATATATTTCAGTTCACAAAGGTCATTTGCAATCTGCATCCTTCAAATATATGATCCTTCTGTGAAATCTACATGGGGTAGATACTTTCCAAATTTCTTGATTTTCTTCATCGTCAATAAAAATCTCTCTTTAGGAGAGGAAACTAAGGGAGTAAAGACCTGTTTTTTATGTAAAAAGTTTATCATTTTGCTCCCAATAATAATGCAATCTCAATAATAAGAATAATAACCCAAAATTTATTTAAACTTTATGGAGATGAAGAGTTTTTGATAATAAAATTTATTAATGACTTCTATCAAAAAGCAAGTTGACTTCAGAGCAAGGATTCCTTGACCTAAGTAATGTTATAATGCAGTCTTCAAAGTACTTTTGCAAATATTTTACCATTCATTCTTGAATCAAAAATTTATGAACATAAGAATGGTTTGGGTATTTATGCACTAAGAAAACTAAAAACCAAATGGACTAGATATTCATTCCAACCAGTCAAGGAGTCTTTCTGGGCTATTTTGTCTATGAGTTCCACAGGAATGGGGAAATGAGGCTGATATTGGGTGTTTTATTTTTCTGTTCTCTATTTTGTTTCTAAATTAAAGCAAAAGAAATATCTCCTCCAGAATACAAAATATTTTTAGAGCACTAAACACAATGAAATTCCTTTCTGTTACTTGTTCAATACTATACCTTGAAGGATAGATGAATAAAACACCGATATTATAGGTACAATTATGTTGTAATTACATTGATCTACCCAAGCTAGATGAATGAGAAATGACGTTTTTACTTCATGAACAATTGCTTTGAAAAACCAATGAAATTCTTTAATTTAAAAGTCTGTATGCATAAAAAAAGCCCTTTGAAGGTTAATGAATTTCATTTTGGCTGCAGCCTAATGAAGCACCCTTGTTAAAATGAGCACGTGCCGCTACGCCTATTGACAGGATATATAAGGTCCACTGTGGACCACGCTCACAAACACCTCTCTGCAGCTCCACTGGACTCAGACCTCAAGACAACATGTCTTACAACTACGGCTCTGGAAATTTCTCCTCCCGCTCTTTCGGAGGTTACCTGGGGTACCCAGGTTCCAACTATGAGTCTTTCTCCCCCAACAACGGGGTCTACCCTCCCAGCAACTACCAGCCGGGGTCTTCGTTCTACGGTGGCTGCCCGGAGGCCTTCTGTGAAGCTTCCGGCTGCCAGAATCCCTGCTCTGGGACCAGATTCTTCCCAGCATCCTGCTTACGCCCAAAGAATAACTTCTTCTACAACCAGATGAATCAAGCTGGATCTCAAGGCTGTGGAAACGCTGGCTTCGGGCCTTTGGGGTATGGCTGCGCCAGCTTCCAACCTCAGGGATCTGGGTCTGGCTTCTGCCGGCCAAATTACCTTTCTTCCAGGAGTTGCCAGTCAACTTGCTATCAGCCAGCCTTTGGCTCTCGCTTCTATGGATCAACTTACTGAGGAACTACAACGATCTCAAGGCTATATCTGCATTTGTGAAACTTGAACAGTCTGTCGCCTATCTGTGACTATTGCTTTCTGCATGACCGAGACGTCACCTCTTAAGAGTCTATGATTCGCTCTGGACAAAGCAAACTTGGATCGCGAGCTTTTCTCCATCTGACATGTGAGATACAACTTGAATTTCATCCTTAATCGCTTCTGTTAGTATCTTCTTAAGATTTTTATCTCACTGTTCTCCGAGGAGTCTTTCACTTGACTATATTTCAAAGAGATGTGGCATTTAAAATAAACTTACTTCTGTAGCAAGAATTATGGCATTCTATTTTTTTTAACTTTTATGGTACATCTAATGAATACCTCCAGTACCTTCAACTGTCTTCAGTAAGTAGATATGTTTTTTCTTTTCTTTATTTCCTATTTATTTATAATTTGTTACATAGGAAACAGGACATTTAGAGAATTGGAATTACAGTATATATTATGCCTTGAGTGATTTATATTCATCCCCACATAGCTGCACTTGTTCATCTAATTGCTTCTGAAATTTTTAATTTTATTTAGACATTCATTGAAAAATATGTTTGAGTTTTAATTCTATCCCAGTATATGCTGAACAAAGACATAAATTCCCTGTCATCAAAAATTTCACACATATACAATCCTAACTCACCATCATATAGCAAGGGTGATAACACTGGTCAACATTTAGTTCGTTACTGACTTTAAAAAGCCCTAATCTTTAGCATATTGGTGTGCTGAACATGAATATAACCCCCAAAATTTTTTATTAGCTCTTGTTTTGAAGATATTTCATATAATTCATTTTATATGTTTCACCATGTAAATTTGTCCAGTAGGACTGCAACAACATCCTAAATCAGCTTACAATAATGTAATATTGCATCGCATTGCATAATACCATCATGCACACATCATCCAGAGTTGATTGCATCATTTTCTGATGCAATGCAATACTACTGCCAGGCAGCTGCTGAAGTAAGCTGACGTCAGCAGTGCATTAGATAAAGCCTTGTCGGAAAGGTTGAGCATTGAAAATATTTCAGACTTTGTGCCAGACAATTTAAGCTACTGTTCCATAGAACTGCTCCATTTAGGCACAATACAGAACAATAATGCCTCGAAAGTGCATTAATAGCATGGACAATTTCTGCTCTATTTGTGGGGAAGTGACATTTGCCAACCAGAAGAAAACTATCACTTCTCAAGTGAAGAAGGCTTATCATGTTGATTTCAGATGCAAGGTTGGTGACCAAGACAAGATTTGGGCCCTGCATATATGCTGTGCTACATATACAACACAGCTTTCACAGTGGTTCAATGGCAAAAGACCATCAATGCCATTTGCAGTCCCCATGGTGTGGAGAGAGCCTAGCAACCACATGAAAGACTGTAACTTCTGCTTGGTTCCTCCTCTTTCCGGTGGGATAATGAAGCCAAAGTAGTCGAGAATAGTCAACCCAAAATTTCCGTCTGCATTGAGACTAGTTCCACATGGTGAGGGACTTCCTATTCCAGAGCCTCCAGCAGAATATTCTCTTGATTCATCTGATGAGGACAAGGGTGAGCCGACCTGTTCTTCTCCTGTTCCATCAGCATGCAGTGATCCAGATTTTCACTGTGGTGCATAATCAACCCCACACAGACTAACACAGGAATATGTCACAATCACTTTATATCAAAGCGCCACAGCAGTTGGATCCTTTCTTCAGAAAGGAAAGTACTCTGGTATTCTGTTCCGATATTGAGAAATCACTCATGACCCACAAGAATGGAGACTATTTCTAGACTCTTCAAAACTGAGTCTTAAGGCTGTGCTTTTGCACAATGGAAACTGTCTTCCATCTATTCTATTCCTGAACAGCTGTACAAGAGACAAGAGAAGAAATCCAAGAAGTAGCCTATAACTTGATTTTTTACAGGTATTAACCACAGGCCTATTACTATTCGCATGCATTTCATGATGTAAACATCAACTTATTGCAGATTACAAAAAAATCAGAGCCAAAATTAGAATTTGACTCTCATATTCACGTTGAGCACATACAAATTGATAGGAAATGACTAATTATTTTTCAATAACATGACTTTTGTAAAAATTTGTTGACCAGTGTAATGAGCCAAAACCTAAGCTTCAGTGGGAATGCAATGAACAGGGGTTTCAAGAGAAATGTGAGGAAAACACATAAAAACTCAGTACTGAAAATAGAAAATAAAAATTATATAAATTACATCATATAAAAAATCAGTTTTGCTGATCTAATAAATTGATTGTAATCCTTTGAAAAAGAGTCACCAAATAAGATTTGACATAAAAGAGATTTGGGAGGGAAAATAGCTGTCAGGAAAAATGAGGACGTAGCTGGAAAATTCTGGGGGAACCATCACACCACAGAATTCTGAATTCAGTGAAAGAAGAGGAACAGGAAGAAAGGTGGGTTAGAAAAATTTTCTTCAGGGAAGTCATCCATTAAAACAGTACCAAGCAAGGTCCCTGGCAAGGTCAGTCACCAGCCCAGGACAAGCGCCAATGGCCTTGCCTAATGCAGTGGGAGAGTCACAGGCCAGTGAGGGGAACGTCAGTCAATGGTGCTCCCTGCATTTAGAGGTATGAGAGCTACACTGTCATCGTGTCCATCTTCACTATATTTACTGATTTTATTATTTTTTTTATTTTTTATTTTTTTTAAGATTTATTTATTTATACATACAAGCTGGGGTACAGGCCAGAGGTGTGGGGTGGCGAGAGGGCTCACCAGAGACAGAGTGGGGAGCAGAACAGGCAGATCAGAAATATACTGCTGAGGGGAGCAGCAGGCGAGGCAGGAGAGGTCTGCCACACCATGTGGGATCCTCCCTGGCCGGGCGTCGAACTCACATCATGCGCTGCCGACAGCTCCACAGCACAGCGCTCAACCCGCTGCGCCACCAGGGAGGCCCTATTTACTGATTTTAAATAAGCTGAAATAGTGATAAACAGATGAAATGATAAAGGGAAACATAGAATTTTTCATGGATTAAGTCAAATATGCTTGATCTTACTTAATTCGGTTAAAAAATAATTATCAGATGCTATATAAATCTTTCTGAATTAAAGTCTAATCCTACAACTGAATAGGGGAGAGAATTGAGAATTATTGGAAAGTTGTCTCTAAGTGTAGCCAATCTATCTAACACACTGGAACTCAGTAGACTATGATTAAGAAATCACTTCCTCTTTCTCCTGCTGTTGGACTGCACACTTGACCTTCCAGGCTCTGCTTCCTTAAATTCCTGAACAATATGTTGGATAGACTAATGCTTATATTTATCTCTCAGGCAGTATTTTCATTTCACATTAATCGTTAAGTTCGATCCAGCATAAGTTGAAAACCAGCCTTACAACCACATGGAAACTTCTCCCTTTCCTTCATTTTAGCCTTGTGGTATGATGCCACAGGCCACTGCTGCTTGGAGGAAAATGATCATTTTATTTCAACTCCTAGCAAGGAGTTTGTCCTTTGTCCTTTGTCAATGTGCTGCCTATATCTTTTCCTGGTTGAGGTAAAGAGAACAGATGGGAGAAAAGAAACTGACAACAGAGAAAATCTGTCTCAACAGGAAGCTGTAAGCCACCTTGTCAATGTGACTTAGTTGTTTGTTTCGGGAAACTTTTCCTGGAAAGGTGATATTTACTACATCAGCAAATCATGTATCCAGCATGTCCTGTATCCTTAAGGACACTCTTATAGATTATTATTTATTGGAGACAATGGTCTACTGACTTAGATAAACAGCTTCCTAATTAAGCAACAGATTGTTTATCAAGAAACTAAAGTTAGTCAGTACCTGCTCTTTGTTATATGATCCTAAACTGTTATCTATATCCCCATGTCAATCAGTTCTCTGCCTTGAAGCCATTTGAGTCCAGTGCCTCCCTTTTTTTTTTTTTTTAAAGATTTATTTATTTATACATACAAGCTGGGGTACAGGCCAGAGGCGTGGGGCGGTGAGAGGGTTCACCAGAGACAGAGTGGGGAGCAAAACAGGCATATCGAAGGAAATACACTGCTGAGGGGAGCAGCGGGCAAGGCAGGAGAGGTCTGCCGCACCATGTGGGATTCTCCCCAGCTGGGTGTGGAACTAGCATCGCGCTCTGCCGACAGCTCCATAGCACAGCGCTCAACTGCTGCGCCACCAAGGAGGCCCCAGTGCCTCCCTTTAAACACCATTCCCACATAGCTAGCACTAGCTGTGCTTCTGTCTTTGCTGTTGAATAGCCTCAGTTCTTAGAGATGTCTGAATACTGGCTCTTTTTCTAGTGGATACTTCAGTTTGCTTTCTAGAAACCACTTACCATCCAAGGCCCCTCCCTGGAACTCTGCTTTAAGCTAATGCACCACCTTCCAGGACTTGTTCTTAGATCTCACATTCAGCTCCTGACTGCTGCAATACGACAACTCACACAACTTTTCCTCTGGATCCATTAGCCCTGGAGTTGGTCTCTTGACCTAGGGGAAACACACGCATTTGTTGCTCTAGCCATGGAAGCAGAGTCTGGTCCTAGAGCAGGATTTTCATCCTGCTAATGCTAATGATACTTCCTAGAGTTTTAAGAGAAAAAGAAAGAATACTATTTTAAGTAGCTCCCAGTTTCCAAGAAATACAGAAATACTCTCCTAATTATTGCTGCTGACCCTGTGGGAACACAAGGCACAAATTCCACAGATATTCCTATCTTTTATTTACATGGCACACTTAGTGAATGAGTCCTGTACTGCCAACTGTCATTACTAGATTAATATTTTTGTTTTCTTTTTCCATTGTTTTTGCAAATGTCAACCTTTTTAATAGCTGAATATTATCCTGCTGTGTATGTATAACACATGTTGTTTATCCACTCATCTGTTGTGGGTCACTTAGATTGTTTTATATCATGGCTATTCTAAACAGTGCTGTAATGAACAGAAGGGTACATACATCTTTTTCACTTAATGTTTTCATATTCTTCTGCTAAATATCCAGATGTATAATTGCTGAATAATATGCTATTTCTATTTTTATTTATTTATGCATACAAGCTGGGGTATAGGCCAGAGGTGTGGGGCTGTGAGAGGGCTCGCCAGAGACAGAGTGGTGAGCAGAACAGGCAGATCAACGGAAACACACTGCTGAGGGGAGCAGCGGGCGAGGCAGGAGAGGTCTGCTGCGCCATGTGGGAATCTCCCTGGCCAGGTGTGGAACTCACGTCACCGCTGCCAACAGTGCCACAGTGCAGCGCTTAACCAGTGCACCACCAGGGAGGCCTGCTATTTCTATTTTTAATCTACTCTATTCTTACTTCTCTTTTGTTGAGAAGCCTCCATGCTGGAGGAGCTGCACCAATTAGATTCCCACCAGCGGAGCCCGAGATTTCATTTTTTTCCACATCCTCACCAATGCTTATTATTTCTGATAAAAGTCACCTAACCTAGAACACTAATTTTACAACATATCAAAAATGAAATAAAAATAGATTAAAGGCTTAAATGAAATACATGAAACCATTAAATACATAGAAGAACACAAAGGTAACAAGTTGTTTGACATTGACCTTAGAGTCCTCTTTGTTTCCAGTGTTAAGGGCAACAAAAACAAAATTAAACAAATGAGACTACATCAAATTAAAAAGGGTCTGCACAGCAAAAGAAACCATCAACAAAATGAAAAGGCAACCTACTGAATGGGAGAAGATATTTGTAAATCATATATCCAACAAGAGACTGATTTTCAAATGTATAAACAACTCATACAATTCAACAACAGAAACAAAACTATCTGATCAAAAAATGCTCAGAGGCTCTAAATAAATAGTTCACTAAAGAAGACACCCAAATGGCCAACAGACACATGAAAAGATCTCTTTTGTCACTTAAGGGGATGAAAATCAAAATCACAATTAGATATCAGCTTAAGTCAGAATGGTTATTACCAAAATCTGTATAAGGAACACATTGTTATTATTAATAGAGCTCATATTAGTGATATTCAACATATATTTTTTATGTGTAACTGAATGTAAATTAACAATGAGTAGTTACATTCATTGTTACATTAAATAAAACTATAAGATAAATAATGAATAGCTATTCATGCCTAAGTATCTCTGAAACTTGAGGGAAGCAATGGACAAAGTAAGTAAACCCTAATTCTTCTTAATAGAAGTTGCATAAGCTTGGTTTATTTCATAATTTTTAAGAGAACAGAGTGAATTTGCTATCATTTGACTATAGCATCACAACAGCATGGTAATCTGAACTTGAGCAATTTAGAATTTATCATTTCAGACTCATTACTCCATTTCAATGTGCAGCAAAATCATTCTGAGCATGACACATGAAAGAGCAAAATTAAAATATTCCATAGTCTTAATTTTCCTCCTGGTTCTTTTTGTGTTTTCTCAATAATTATGCAAAATCCAATTACTTCAGTCAATATCATAATAGTTAGAAATTTCTAATCTAGCATTTATGAGAGTGTAGTAGCCAAATGGGCTTTGTGAGAGGACATAGTGTCTTGCACAAAGAAAACTACTCTGTATTTCGGTCCCCTGTGTGCATACTCTTGTCTGTGTGCAGAAGTGTCAACTGCAAGTAAGACCTTCTTTTCACTGTGCACATTTCCATCTCACCACACTCTCTGTCCAACCACCATCCTTCCATGTGTGATTCACTTACTCAAGTAAACATCCTTAGGTACTTCATCCTGTCTGCTGCTGCATCCAGTTAGAATATTTTTTCAGCAATTATTTTGCCTTCTACTGGTCTGTGCAAAGTAAATTTGCATCATTGTGTCTTGTTCATGGCACAGATTCCTAAGGACAGAATGCGCTATTATCTGGGATATTGAAGAAAACGGTGTTCAATCTTCCCAGGTCTTCAAATGCTTAGAAAATATTAACAAGGGAAATAAATACTTTATGAGCCAGAAAATTGTGACTATTCACCAGCATCAGAAGAATGTGATTTTATCTGTTTAATTTTACTCCTTGCATAGGGTGACATGGTTAAATAATAGTCTCAAGTATAAAACCGAGTTTATAATACACCACTCATTAGTTGTGTGATCTTGTACAAATTAATTACTTTGTACTGCAGATATTTTACATATATATGTCATAGATGTATGAAAATATATCAGCTGTTTTACACGCACACATGCGTGTGTAAGTATATGTAATATATAAACAACATGAATAACCTACCCAACTACTCAATGTGACATGTTGTTTTATGGCTTATAAGAGGATGTTGCTATAACCCATGTTGTTAGAAGTGAAAAATCTGCAATTTTGGATTAGTCCTTTTAAAAATAACATGAAAGCGAAAGATAAAGGATTCCAATTTTCACAAGTAATTTTTATTGTTGTCTGAAATGAAACTTTTTCTTAATGTCATGATCTTGTTCTCAGCCAGCCATAAAAGCCTAACAATATAATTTGTTTTTAATAGTGATACATTCTTCAAAATGTCTTTTATCCCTTTATACACAATTGCTTGCAATGGTCATTATTAAGAAATAGCTGCTGCTTTGAGAATGGGACATTCGTTTCCTCAGGGCAGTTTGCTTCTTCTCTGCAAGGTTTCCTTGGTGCATTAGGGCGATTGACCTGTCTGTGACAAAGCAGGAGTCACATCCAAGCCACTGGGATAATGGCCATTTTACCCATCAGTCAACTCTGAGGGGTAGAAGATGTAGTTAGTTTTCTATATTTAAAAAATAATGAATATTTGAGGAGCTGCGCTCACTTAAAAGATGAATGAATAAATTACTAAACTTTTATTAAATGAAATCCTGTGAGGAACAAATTATGTCAAAATATAATTGGTAAGAGTTGGAAAAAGAATACAGGTCACAAAGTACAAAACAATTCTAATACAATTATGACCAGGAGGATTCAAAATGATAAAACATGACTGGTGAGTTGCAAATATTATCTCAAATGAAATAATGACCAAAGCAATCAAATAAAAATGCTCATTAAAAATCTGCCTGAGAAAAGTACATTATTTTGGTGACAGGATAAAATTTTAAAACTAATAAGTACAAATTTTTATTGATTCCTGGGTTTATGGAACCAATTCTGAATTTCTTAGCATGATATCCATGCCCACACAAACCTGACTAGTTCAAGGTCTACCTGTTTTTCACATGCAAGAGCAGAAGAGAATCCTCACTCTTCATTAAACATTGTGCTTTGAGAATTTCACCTGTTCTTTTTTTTTTTTTTCTTCCTGTGACCTCACTCAGCCTGTCCAACTATATTATCTTCTAGCTCTGAAGTTTTACTTGTTCTGGGAAATGTCCTCCAATCTTCTTTTTTTTTTTTCCTAGTGAGATCCTATCAGTCTAATCAAAAGTATAGTTTACAATATTGTTGATAGCTGTGTGTCAATTCCATTGCACTTTCCTTCAATTTCACCCTGCAGGACTAGCATAAACCAAAGCAAACAGCAGGGACAATGGATACTTGTTTGCAGGGACTTGCTTTCTTCCTTTTGAAACAACCTCTGAGTAGATGCTGCTTAGCACAGAATAGTTGGTAGACACAGCTGAAGTTCATAGTCAGAAAAGCACTCACATGGTGGATTGAATTGAGATTCTGAGAGGGGAAAACTTGTGATATCAGCTCTAAAGCTTCAAAATGAAGATATGTAGCATATAGTCTGCATTGGCACAGTCAGTAGCTACTAAAAGAGTTGAAGTCCTTCTGTGGAATACAGAGACCAAATCAGACGTATTAGAGAAAGCTCTTAAAATACCCAAGAGATTTTAAAGCAGAATCTATAATAAAGCAGAAATATTAAAGCAGAGACCAGCAACTGGTCTCAATTGATCTTGATTATTTGAAACATTGTGAGAAGATAACCCAAATGTTACTGTTGTTTCTCAGTCTAAGAGGGTCAAAGAATGACATGATTCCAACAGACAACTTAGACATTAGAACTGAGAAGCCTATCACAAAAAAAGTCATTTTCTCTTTAATTGTAGCTGAACAGATCATGATAATTGTAAATATAACAACCACTCTATTCACATGCAATAGTAGAATAATATTTCCTAAGATAGTAGCTCAAATTTGTTTTATAGTTATGAACTGTAAATATATTTGTTGGGAAATCATCATAATACCTCATTTATACACAGAGTAATACATTACTGCCTTTTTGTAACAGGGCTGAGTCCAAACTCCAGTAAACATGGTGCCCCCTGGAGGGGTTTGCTGATGAGAATGAATAGCCCCAAGGGAAAATGCTAAGTTTGCAGTTTTGGGTGGAGATTCTGATGAGAAATAAAAGGGACTGAAGGAGAAGGGGAAGTGATTCACCATGCTGAAGGAATAGAAGAAGCAGTTGCCATGCTGAAGGAATAGAGAAAGCAATCGCCATGATGTAGGGAAAGAAGCAACAGAAAATGTAGCCACCAAGATTGAGAGTTTGGAAATCAGACACCAGAAGTTTTGAGCCACCAGGATATAGAATTTCGGATTGAGCATTTTTGGAATCTTCAGTGATTTTGGGGCCAGTGACTTTGGAGGCTTTGTAAGTAGCCGAGTGACGGAAACTGCTCCCAGTTTTGTCTTTACTGCAGCCGAAGGAAGAAGGCAGAGGCCCAAAGCAGGTGCCTTCCTAAAATGTGTGAGTGCAGTCTGTTGGGCCGTGTAGTCACTGTAGTTGCTATTTGCAGTGTTGTCGGCCTGGTGCTGTGCTGGGACACCATGGCAGTTCCGGGAGCATCTCCAGTTGTGTTCTGTGTTGCCCTCGTGAGTTGGATCCAGGCCTACGCTCTGGCTGTTGTGAGTCTGCAGAAGAAGGAAGACGCTATTTTGGAAATGTGGCCTATTGTTTGGAAGAGGAGCTCCACGTCAGCAGTGACGGGAAGACGGCGCCTTTTTTGTTACTCTTCTGGGACTTAAAGGACTGGACATTGCCTTAAGTAAGGTAAATGGTCACATGTTGACTTTAGTAATTCTTTGCTTTCTCCTGTTTGCTGAATAAATCCCATTGTTATTGTTTCCTAAGCCTGAGTAGTGTTGCAATTGTGTGCACGGGTACAGAACCAAGATAGTGACTGATAAGCAATTTGGAGCAGTGCCTTTGGCCAATTTTGTAAACCCATTTGCCTGGTATCAGTTTTACTTTTTACCCCCAACCTGGGGGACAGGTCCAACATTCACAGTTAAGAATGATCCTGAGTAGCTCATTCCCAGGATACACACCTAAATCAGTGATTCTCAACAGGGAATGATTTTGGCTCAGGGGAACATTTGGAAATACATGGAGATAAGTCACAACCTGGCTGGGGGATAATGATACTGCCTGCACCTAGTAGGAAAAGGCCAGGAATGTTGCTAAATATCTTACAATGCACAAGACAGTCCTATGCTGAAGAAGTATCCAACCCACATGAAAATAGTGTGAATATGGATAGAAACCATGGATAGAGGAAATCATGGAGAAAGTGAATGCTTGGTTAAAGTACAAAGAAACAGGACATCCCTCGTGGCACAAGGCGTTAAGTCTCAGCACTATGAAGCTATCTGCAGGGTTCCATCCCCGGCCAGGGAGATTCCCACATGGCGCAACGGACCTCTCCTGTCTCGCCCGCTCCCCTCAGCAGTGTATTTCAGTCAGTCTGCCTGTTCTGCTCCCTACTCTGTCTCTGGTGAATCCTCTCACCCACCCACACCTGTGACCTACACTCCAGCTCTTGTATGTATAAATAAATATTTTTTTAACATTTTAAAAAGTAGAAAAAGACAAAGCAGAAAGGGGAGGGGGGACAAAAAGCAAGCTGATAAAAGCAAATGAATAAACACATGAAATACGCCATGATCAGAAATAACACGATGGGCCAATAGATTAAAAAAGATTTTGGAAGTAAATTTTTCTTATAGGTATATGTTGTGTTACCAGAATTGCACTGAAGTGTTTGAAGAATTTATTAGCAGAAAAGAATATGCATGGGCATTTTTTAAGAGGTTTAAATTTTCCAGTAAGTGAAAGTATTCTTAAGCTGGAAACCTCTCTTATAAACTGGCCATAAGGATCTGAGAAAAAAAAGCGTTTAAATAACTGTAAAATAATATTATAAACTACAGAGAAGATTATTTAGTACCAAACTTTTAATTTGTTCTTTAAGTCTAATGTAGTCCTTTAAACTGTATTTTTATGAAATTTGAGGCTCCCAGTCCAGATTTTCTAGAAAATGGAGCCCGTGACTTCTCATTCAAGTTGTCAGCTGGTGTACAGTATTTTAGTCAGATACTAGCCTTGCTTTTGTGAGGGCATTTTGTACATGTAATTAACATTTACAATCAGTTGACTTTCAAGTAGTTTGCTTTTATGGGATAAAGCAAAAGTGTGGTGGGGGGTGGGCAGTGGCCTATGGTGGAGGACTGTAGGCGCTTTGGTGGGGGTGAATTGATTCCCTAAGTCATATAGAGTGCTGTAAGCCAGTGTTTACAACATTAGTTATAAGGGTACAAAAGACATTTAAAAATAAAGAAATAGTTATGGACTTAAAAAAATAAATGTGGGTGGGCTTCATTCAATCATGTAAGGACTTAAGAGCAAAAATAAGAGATATCTCAGAGAAGAAGAAATTCTGCTTCAAGACTGTAAATAGAAATCTGCAATAAGAATAAGATCTAAGTAGACATTTCATACACACACACACACACACACACACACACACACACACACACAGGGTCCAGCAAACACATGAAAAGGTGTGTTCTTCATTACTTATCATTAGGTAAATGCAGTCAAAGCCACAATCGGGATATCATCTCACCCCAGTCAGAATGAATGTTACAAAAAAAAAAAAAAAAGATAAGAGAAAAAAATAAGTGTTGGCAAGGACATAGATAAAGGGAACTCTTACACCCTGTTGGTGAGAGTAGAAATTGGTACAGCCATTTTTGAAAATAGCATAGAGTTTCCTCAAAAAAGAAAAAATGTAATAAGGTCCAGCAATTCCATTATTGGGCATTTATCCAAATAATTTGAAAATATGCGTCTTTATTTTCACAATGGGCAGGAGTTGGAAATCAACCTAAGTACTCATCAGTGGATGAATGAATAAAAATAAGAAACTGTGGTATAAGCACACAATGGCATTCCACTCAGCTGTAAAAAGAAATGAAATCTTCCCTTTACAACAAGATGGAAGGCCTTGAGGGAATTATGTTAATTATGCTAATTATTCTGCCATAATCCAGCTGCTGGGAGGATGAACAAGAAATACACTTTCTTTTTCTTCCTTTTGTTCTTTCTTTTCAGTTTTTTTACTAAGTCTTAACTGTTCTCTGAAACACTTTTCTTCATGGTATTGAAACAAAGTTTTAAAATTTTGAGATAACAGGGGCTTCCCGGTGGCATAGGGGTTAAATCTCAGCTCTAACAACGCTATCACAGGTATGGCCTGAGTTCAATCCTGGGCCAAGGAGCTGACCCACATGGCGCAGCACACCTCTCCTGTCTCACCTGCTGCTCCCCTCGGCAGTGTATTTCAGTAGATCTGCCTGTTGTGCTCTCCCCTCTGTCTCTGGTGAATCATCTCACCCTAGGCACCTATAGCCTACACCCCAGTTCCTCTATGCAAAAACAAATTAAATAAATGTTTAAAAAATAAAAACTAAAAAAATAAAATTTTGAGATGACATTGGCTGATCCTACTAGCTAAGTTTCAGGTGTGCATTTTCACACCTAGATGATGACATCTGCCCCTGGGAGTCCAGTGATAGCCCGCCCCCCTCCCATCAAGCAGAGGGATAGACACAAGAGCCCATCTCTCAGCTTCCAGAATCCTTCTTGAGAAATCTACTTGTATATTCACTTACCTTCCAAATTTAGATTCAGGGGTAACTTATTTTCTCTCATAGCATATCCTAAGGTAGGTGATTTTGCTGACTTATACCTCCTAGCCTCAATTTCTTCATTTCTGTCAGTGGAAAAATAATCTATTTGGCATCATCAGTCCATTAAAGGGGACATTACATAAAAAAACACTTGTTACTTAATAGAAGCAGTGGGAAAATGGTAAATGTCATGACATTCCTGCTATAATTTTTACTAGTTTTAATCTACATGTCCGAAAAAATAGAGATTCTTTGGTGGATAGTTGAAAACATGTCCTTAATATTCTTAATACAGCTCAATTTTATCTTCATGTAGTGTTTTACAGCTTGCAAGTTTCTTTAATATGAATATATTATCTTGTAAACACCATCTATTGTATGATAGAAGTATTTACTACTTTCACAAAGGTATTGCATGGTCATGCCTTTGTAATGGAGGATTTACAGCTTACTGTAATAATATTCATGACTGGAAAACTGCCCAAAAGACTCTAGGACGTTAGTTGTGAAGTGCCACAATTTCAACAGTAGATTCTAATGTTTATTATCAGTCATAGGGTGGCCAGTTTCTCACAAGGTGCAATGTCACAAAATAATTAAAACTCAAAGATGAAAACCCAGGAGACCCTCTGCTTCAAAGGTAGAATCTGCTCCTTCTATTTCCCCAAGATCTGGTATAGGTTGTCAGTGATGGAAGAGGGAGAATGTCTTGGCTGGGATTCAGATATGAATAGAAAACTGGAAGTCAATGACACAGCAGAATGAACCAAGGCAGTCATTGTGGAATCTGTATTATCTTGAAAGGTACCATGAAGAGAATAAAGTTTCTTGCATAGGAAGTCTGAGCGAGAGTTGCTGAAGCTAAGGGAAATTCTAGGTTGTGATTTAAGATTCCAGAAAAAACAGAAGATAGGATCTTGATAAATTTGTTTTTAGGAACTGATCTAAGATAATGTATCATCCACTATTCTAACCTTTTATGCCTTATTAATGGATGTGACATCTACGCATGATGATTTGAATGAATCGATCTCATTAATGAAATTGCTGGCAAGAATATGTCACATTAAAATACTTAGGAGTTGGTAGTGAAGAAGACATACTTATATGTTATAAACCTTAGGAACTACTTCATGTTTAGAGATTGTTTATCTTCTCAAATAAATTGTTTAATATAATTTTAGTTATGAATTCTCAAAACATTGAACTAGAATACTGGCCACCCTGTGACTGATGATATACAGTGGAATCTACTGTTGAAATTGTGGGACTTCACAACTAACGCCCTAGAGTCTTTTGGGACGTTTTCTAGTCATAAATATTATTATAGTAACCTGTAAATCTTCCATTACAAAGACATGATCATGCAACACCTTTGTGAAATTCTCAAAACATTAGACTAGAATTCTCAAAACAAGTTACTAGGATAGAGCACATAGTGCGAGCAGAGGAAACGGCAGGCATTGAAAAGGATTCGATGAAAAACTATCATTTAAACCAATTGCCACCCACCTTTCTTGACAGCCTTTCAAAAATATTACACATATTCAAAAGGAATAGATGTGGGAAACCAAAAGAATTAAAAATCAGTACCTATGTCCTTAGTTATATACAAAAGATAGGGAATAGTATTCTGGTGAAATAAGGGATTGGCATCACATTGACAATGCAAATCTAGTTTGTAATACCTGTCCCATAAATGGGAATTAGTGCACGAGGAAACACACTAGTGGGATAGTGGAACTTACACATAAGCGTTAATAGGTTAACACCAACCGTGAGGTCAAATAAGGTTTGTGCTTTTTTCAACTCTCTCACCCTTTCTCTCAAGGGATAGGCACAAGGCAGACGCAAAGTGATGACGTTCTGAAAGGATCAACGAATGTCTTTTCCTTGTAAAAAAAAAAAAATGTTGCTAAGCAACACTTGTGCATTGGTATATTTCTTTCCAAAGCTTTCCATCATGAGAACAGTTTAGGATTTTTTTTTCACTTGCAATTACCAGAGTATCTTGAGGAATAAATCACAAGCCACTAAGTTTTGCTTTGCGTTTTGCATTGAATTTAATAGCAGAGGTGTGTCCCACTTGACACGCAGATACAGAGGTGATTGCCAGCAGAGACGTTTCCAAGAGCAAATGGAGTCTAATTTACAATATGCCTCAAAAACTACATCACTTGTTGTTCTCCATTATATTGGCTACCTCTGATCTGTATGGAGTACTTGCCCTACAAAGGCTTCACTCTGGAAGGCTCAAAGAAAATTGTGTTTTCTGTTATTGAGACACAATCTCTATTTCCTTTAGGTTCAAATGTTAAAATTCAACTGGCTGACAAAGCCCTTTCTCCAGAACCTTGGTACACCACACACTAAAACTCTGATAGGTTTCCTCAACAAAGAATAAGAATGGGTTTTTCAATTTTACATTTGCCGTATGTTCTGATTTGCAATGAAGCTATGTTTATTTAGTTAGTTTTGTTGACTAAGGAAAACTGTTTCAGTAACAGCATAACCAGGGGTTATGTTACAGTAGTTTCAAAAATCTATGCCCTTTAATAACCCAGGAGAAAGGACTTTGGCAAATTAACATTTTCTCTGTAAGAGTGTTAAACTGATTGTTTTCTACACATCCTTACATGTTTCTGATCTGGCATGGATTTGGAGGGGAATTGTTCTAAGCGGAGTCCAAGGTTCCCCAGCAAACCAGAAATAGAGAACAACCACCCCGACGCTATGACTCATGGAAACTAGGTCGTGCTCAACTAATTTGCACAAGTTTCTACCCCAATAGAAATGTCAGGCTTAATAGAATAAAGTATTTAAGCTTGGAAATGAAGAACGGAAAGTTTGAAGAGTTTTACTCCAATCTTAAACTGGCTTTCAGCCGGCTCATACATGATACTTAAAGAGAAACTCCCAGCCAACGTCAAGTCTTTGGACTCCAAGATACTAGAAGAGACCAGGCGTAATCTTGAAGAATAGCTATATTGAAAAAAGAGGATGAGGAAGAGAGGAAGCAGATGAAAGAATTCTGGAAATTATTTTTTAAATTTTAGGGTTGAAGAGTGAGCAAGTTGTAATACGCCCCCTGGTGTACAGAGGTAACACTACAGCCACTTTGCCTTACTCAAAAAAAAAAAAAAGGGCATCAACAATCATGTATCTGGTAATTTTAGAGATTTTTAGGTGAAAAAGATCATACATATGCTTCCCATAATCATAATAAAATATTTTTTATTAATTCCTTAATTTAATAAACATCTTCTTTGCTACCTCTGGTCTTCAAAGTATCTCCTTCGAGTAAGAATGCCAAGTACATAGAGCACTGAGAAGTTAGACACTTTGCATTAGGCAACAGAACAAATTAGGAAAAATAGTCTGTGATGAAGAGATTCACTTCTCCTGTTTTTCAGAGTACACCCTCCTTCTTGATTTTCCTTTTACATTTTCTCATTTCAAACACCTACCCTGTGTGAAATATATGGAAGCATTTTGGCAAATTTTTTTCATTAAAAAGTAGCAAATACAGTTTGAGGCATTAGGTATCCTCAGTGAAAGCCAGCAGGTCAGAAGAGAATGAGAAAGGAGTGGTGTGTACAGCTTACCAGGCTGTCCTGCCAAACACATCCCACCAGACTGGGTAGTTTTGTTGCAGCCTTGGGTCTTACGAATTTTCCTCCAATAAAGCAATTTTCTGTCCATTCTCTGCTTCAAGTTATGGCTCCTGTTCATTAGCCATGCACAATATATTATTGGTATCTATTGAAGTTTACCTAAAACTGGAAACATTAAAATATATAGAGAACTATTCCCAACTGGCTTATACTAGAATCTCCTTGATTTTCCCTGTGTCTGGTTCAGTCAAAAACTAATCATCTTAAGCAAGATGCAGTTTCTCTATTTTATTTAACTTCCTAGAATTCTATTGAGTTTTACCAATTTATATTCGATCTAAATTAATCAGTGAAGACTGAAAATAATCTCCCATTTCTCATAGTCCACAGTTTATCCCAAATATCCTTGCTAACAGCAGAGAAGGGAGAAGTTGGGGGTGGGGGGAGAAGAAACATGGATTTTGAATCCAGATTCAAATTCTAACAACCTACTAGCTATCCACTCTTGGGTGAGTCACTTGAACTCTTCGATTCAATCTCCCATTCTTACAATGGGGTAATAATGTTTTCAGAACTTACATCATAATACCAATGAGTCTGGCTTAAATTAGGTAATAAATGTTATGTTACACTATTTCATATATTTCTATTATTTCATTTGCCTCCTCTAAGATTCTTAGCATTTTTAAATCTTTTAATGCTAGCTAATATCATTTCTCTTCTTCAACTATAATTACATTCAATTATATTAATTGTTATAAGGTTAACACTTCAGAAAACTACCTGAGAAATTTTCAGTACTCTTCACTCAAAATAGAACTGGCCAAATCTGCACTTCAATATACACTAATTCATTAGTCATGATAACTAAGCCATGAAAATAACCTAACTGCTTATCTGTCAGCAGACAGATGAATCAAGAAAATGTAGTGTACACGTACAGTGGGATAACATTGACCCTTTAAAAAGTAGGGAATCCTGCCTTCTGTGGGGACATGGATGAACCTAGAGGCTATTATGTTAGGTGAAATAAGTCAGACACGAAGGACCAATGCATCAATATGCACCTATATGAGGATCTGGTAGAGTCCAACTCATGGAAGTAGGGATAGGATGGTGGATGCCAGTTGGGGAGAAGGGAGATGAACAGGTGTTATTCCAAAGGTAGAGAGTTTCATGTGCAAGGGAAGTCTTAGAGACCAACCACACAACATTCTGAGTACAGTCAGCAATATTGTATTGTCTACTTGGAAATTTGCTAAGAGGTGGGAACATTTTAAGGATGATGAGCACGTTTGTGACAGAGATTATGGTGGGTGATGATTTCATGGATGTTTACTTACCTAAAGTCTCATCAATTTGTGTATATTAAGTATGGATGGCTTTTGTATGTCAAGTCACACCTCAGTAAAGGTTTTGGAAAGAAAAGAGAAGAAACAGCAAAGCAGGAAAGAATTACACCAAAATAATAACTGATAAAGAGATACTACATTTTCCTAGATCTAGTAAATATTACAATTTTCAAGTGTTAGTCATAGTATTTTGCAGCTGAGGTTGAGAACATTGCTTGTATAAAGAGGAGTTTATTAAACTTACTGGAGCAAGTTTTTAAATGCTACATGAAAGATTGATGTTTTGATTAATTCTGATTGGTGAACAATCAGTTATATATGAAAAACCAGAACATTTATTTTTTGATACTGTTGCCAATGCTTTGTATGACAAGAGTAAAAGCAATACAACAAAATATTTCTTCAGTATCCTCTGTACTGTTGAAGACTCAACTTTCCCTTCACAGACTCAAGAAAAGAAATAAACAATGATGCATTTCAGATTATACCTTTGTTGTTT
Organism: Scalopus aquaticus; assembly: GCA_004024925.1. NCBI lineage: Eukaryota > Metazoa > Chordata > Mammalia > Eulipotyphla > Talpidae > Scalopus > Scalopus aquaticus. The sequence continues at coordinate 29,586 of PVIJ01003754.1, forward strand.
TGGTGACTCTAGCAGATGAACACTAAGCTGAAACAATTAACTTCAATGTGAAAACGACTCTATATTTCATTCCTGGTTTTTAGATAAGATTATCAAAATTCTCTCAATCATCCAAAATTGAAGATTAATAAAGATCAATACAAAATTTGTAGTTAAATGACCTGCATGGAAAGATCCTAATTCATAAGAAGCTCAACGTCAAATGTAAACATACATATATATTTGTTCAAATGCAAGCACATCTGGCTATTTACTCAAATGCAGTTGTTTTTGATTCTTGAAGTTTCTAGTTCATCAAGGAATATTTAAATTCATTCTGTGTACTTTTCCAATAGAACCCTTTAATTTAGAGATATACTATAAAAAGAATTTAAAGAGGTAAACATGTTGGAAAGGAAAGTTTTTTTGTCTGTTTAAGTACAGGAAATGTTTAGAGGGATGAATGAGGAATTTGGATAAAGGGGATAAGATAAATGAAGAAAGAGATGAGACACATAAAAGAAAATTAGTGATGTCTAAAGCTATATCTATATAAACTATGATACGTGTAGAAATTGTTAAGTGATAGCCACAATCAAGCCAACTAACACATCTATTACCTTTTTTGGTGGTGAGAACACTTGCGATTTCTCTCTTAACAAATATTGAGCCTAAAATCCATTAATATTAACCACAGTGACCATGCTGTACCTTAGGTCTCAGAAGCTATTCATCTTGTAATTGGAATTTTGTTGCCTTTGGTCATCATCTCCCCATTTCCTCTGACCCTCTCCCCTCAGCCCCTAGTAACCACAGTCTATTTTCTGTTAGTTCAAATTTGGCTTTTTCAGATTTCACACAAAAGTGAGATCATGCTTTATTTGTCTTTCTGTATCTGACCTATTTTACTTAGCATAACGTCCCTCATATTGCTTCAAATTATTCAGTCTTAAATGGTGGGTTCTTTTTTTAAATGGTGGGTTAAATTCAAATTAATTGATCCCAGGTAGTTCAGTTTGAGGCCAGTGATACTAATTGCCAAGCACTGTAACACAAATTCGTCAAAAAGTATGCATTCGGGTTTTTTCTTTGTTTTGCTTTTAGCAACAACATCAATTCATGAAGAGAAAGAAGGTGTCTTGAAAATCAAAGTCAGTTAGCCCAAGTTACCACAAGTCATGAATTTCAATATTCACTAGATTTTAGTGGGCACTGAAAAGGCAGTTGTGTTTTTTTAATAAATTTTTTAAAGATTTATTTTTTTAAAGATTTATTTATGTATGCATACAAGCTGGGGTGCAGGCCAGAGTTGCGGGGCGGTGAGAGGGTTCACCAGAGACAGAGTGGGGAGCAGAACAGGCAGATCAGAAATACACTGCTGAGGGGAGCAGCGGGCAAGGCAGGAGAGGTCTGAGGCGCCCTGCGGGAATCTCCCCTGCCGGGTTTCCAACTCATGCTTTAGCGCTGTGGCCGCCAACAGCTCCACAGCGGGGCGCTTAACACTTTGTGCCACCAGGGAGGCCCCAAATGAAGTTATTTTTTATGGCTTTGTGCTTTAGGTAAAATCAGAGATATACATTTGGTTTGAAAATTGTAGCATTTGTAAGACACTTTCTACCTCACCAGACAAGTAACAGAGACAGGTGATAAACATTTCAGGAAATTCTGTTAAGATCAAATAAAAAAACTAAACCACATCAATTGTGTAGTAGCATGTAATTCATAGTAGTTAAAATAATCCCTAGCCTTTTGTCTTAAAAGGACACACATTTTTGAAGATGTTTGGCTATATTTTCTAAATACAATTTGTATATTGAAAAAGAAACTCTTCTCAATTGTAATGGTAAAAGCAAGGTCACAGAATGGAAAACTACCTTTTTCATAGATTATAGGACACTTGCTTTTACAGCTCAGAGTGAGGAGGGGTTTGCAGTGGAAGTTGTAGACTGGACCAGAGCAGACACGTGCCACTCTTTGGGAAAAAATGTTGAAAAACTTAATCCCACAGATAAAGTGAAAACTGTTACCTTGGTGGACTATTGCACTTCTAAATAGAAAGAAGAGATATATTTCTGTTAAGAGTTAAAAGACTATTATATCAGCTACATCATTGAAATTGACTTTGAAAAACAGTTGTACCTACCTTGTCATTACAATCAGGTGTCAGTGGGAATGACGTGCATTATTGCTGAAAATAAGGACTCACTGATGGTTTAGAAGGTCCAGTCAAAAACACAGAATTATGATACTTGAGAAATCATTGCTGTTTACCACTATAACAAGTGGATTCAACATAAAAATAGGAAGAGAAAAGTAATACTTAACATAGCCATTGTGAAATATATTAATTGAATATTGGGGCTAAAGTCAAACAAATGCTAAAAAGTTATCGCATAGGGCCTTCCTGGTAGTGCAACAGATTAAGTCTCAGCGCTATGAAGCTATCTGCAGCCACTGTAGTACTAGTTTGATACCCAGCCAGGGGGCTGACCCACATGGCAGCAGACTTCTCTTGTCTCTCCCACTGTTCCCCTCAGCAGTTATATCAGTCAATCTGCCTGTTCTGTTCCCCACTCTGTCTCTGGTGAATCCTTTCAGCACCCCCACACCTCTGGTCTACGCCCAAGCTTGTATGCATAAATAAATAAATCTTTTAAAAAAGTTATTAAGTTACTGCATAAACACAACCACAATGTCATGGCAAAACCGACTTTCTAAATTGAAGAGTTTGAATAAATAGGTCAAATAGGTTCTATTTGATATTAAACACTCATTGAGATCAGGTTGCCATTTGTTCTTATGTTTTATTATAAATGTGGATCCCCCCTGAGACTGTGTATTTAATGCATCAAAATATTAGACGAAAAGAAATCATAAACATAACCTAGCATTGCTCTACATGTTGTGGAATTAATTTGCTTAATTTTTGCTTGGACCAACTTGTTTTAATTCCTCTAGACTTAGTTTTTCACTAGCATCCTACTTGTTCCTGAGTACCAGTACCAGGTATATATTGGCTTTTGTTGTTTGTGTGGTGCTTCTAAATTTCATAACTCTCAGAATAATTTTTAATACATACATATATATGTATTGTACTATATATCTATATTTACAAATTTGTATATAAAATTTATATATATAAAGACTGTCCACAGCTAACAAATGCCAACCCCCCCGAAAATCATACCTGTGATGTAACTCTCACATGAAAGAATCCACTAGCAAATGTGCTCTTTGAATAACTTGTCACCCTTCATCTCAGTCATGAGAGCACCTCAGGAGTTTGTGACTTTCTTCCATAGAAACTTCCTTCCATAGGATATATCTGAGCTGGAAATGAAGCAGAATGAAGATTGTGATGTGACTTGTAAAGGATCAACATTTAGATTTATTCAACAACATTTAGATACAGAACTAGTCATTTGCTGAAACTTTGTGAGAAAAATGAGTCATTCTTTAAAGGTCTTGGTGGACAAATGATCACGAGAGGTCCCAGTGATGGGACAAAGATGGCATTAACTCAGGGACAGCAGAATTTTATCGTGTTGCGAATGGGTGTTGGAGCACCAAGGAGATATACAGTCTCTGACTGGAGACCAGACTGTTAATTACACTCCGCCTTCCAAAGTCTTCATTTCCTTAGTCAAAATGAGAATGCTGATAAATCCTTGAGGTCGCAATATCCCTTGCAAAGTTTCTGTGTAAGTCCAGATTGCCAATGAACACAATCTGCACTCTACAGGAATTCAGTTGGGTCATAAAAGCTGAGTTATTTGAGCTTCAAGTCACTCTCTGCACAATGATTTTTCAAATCCTCAGAAGTGGAGTTGGTAAAGCCCACAGCCTTCACATCTCAAATGGCATCTGAGACCTGAACCTTGTAATGTTCCCTTGATTCCAGCAAGGGAGGGCCTCCTGCATATTAACATGTTTTAATGCAGGGTACTTTAATCAACTCTGTGCCTATTAGAAGGAATTTTTCAATCCTCAAAGCCCTGGCTTTTATTTGACCCTGCTTGGGATTCCTATAAACTCCCTCCATGACATGAGGTAATATCCCAACTGCATTTCAAAAGATTATTTTGATTCACTAATTACACATGACCACTTCTGACATTCTAAGAAGTTACTTTATGTAAATGTGATCTGTCCACCCTTATTCATAACCAACCTCTATTAAAGGATTAACCACTTCAACCAAGCCCTGGGCTACACACATCTCCAATGGGCAATAATAAGAGCAAGAACAGTAAGTGTTTCATACTATTTATGATGGGCCAGAAACTTTAAATGCATTAATTCATCTAATACAATCAGTTTCTGAGGTGATACCGTCATTACCCTCATTTCACAGATGACTTAGTGAGCTTAAGCAATAACAGCCTCAAAGGCATCACAGCCATTAAGTGCGCACGTTAGCTTGGAGCTTAGGTAAGCAGATTCAGAGCCTCTGTGCTTCCCTTCTGCCCGCACTGACGTAGAGAGCCCTTCTCGGGGGGAATCGATAGAAATTTCTCGTTGTTGTCTACCACACACTTAGATCAAGGGATAGTTTAGGGCTTGACTTCTGTAGAGAGGCTTGATCTTTGGTGAGTTTTCATCCACGTCCTTAGGTGTCTCCACTCATCCTGTCACCTCTGTTCTTATTTGTTTTTTTTTTTAAAGATTTATTTATTTATACATACAAGCTGGGGTACAGGCCAGAGGTGTGGGGCAGCGAGAGGGTTCACCAGAGACAGAGTGGGGAGCAGAACAGGCAGATCAGAAATACACTGCTGAGGGGAGCAGCAGGCGAGGCAGGAGAGGTCTGCTGTGCCATATGGGAATCTCCCCAGACGCTCCCGGGCCGGGCCTCGAACTCATGTTACCGCCGCTGCCAACAGCTCCACAGTGCAGCAGCGCTTAACCGCTGCGCCGCCAGGGAGGCCCAAAACCACTTAACTCTTGCGAGTGAGATCTGTGGCCCAGTAGGGTGCTGGTTGGAAATGCAGATCTGCTGAATCAGAGCCTCCATTAGCCAGTTGTCCAGGTGACTTTATGCACATTAAGGAATGAGCATTGATTTAACAGTCTGAGCCTTTTTCTCCCCAAAGGGGGGCCAAGTAGCTTTTAAACAAATTGAACGTAAATATAAACCAGCTTTAATTTTTTTTTGTAATTTTTTTTTTAAGAATTTTATTTATGTATACAAGCTGGGGTACAGGAAAGAGGCGCGGGGCAGCGAGAGGGTTCACCAGAGACAGAGGGGGGAGCAGAACAGGCAGATCAGAAATACACCACTGAGGGGAGCAGCAGGTGAGGCAGGAGAGGTCTGCCGCGCCATGTGGGATTCTCCCTGGCCGGGCGTCGAACTCGCATCGCTGCTGCCGACAGCTCCACAGCGCCGCGCTTAACCACTGTGCCACCGGGGAGGCCCCCCTGTTCTTATTTGTTCACTGTCTACTTGTTCCCTCCAGGTCGCGAGTTCTAACTCTTTTTTTTTTTTTTTTTTGTAAATGTAGGCAACATGCTTAAACATTTTATTTTGTACATTGTCATTATTATTATTATTATTATTATTATTATTATTATTATTATTATTGAGGTAACATTAGCTTACACATATGATTTAGGGAAACAGGCACACACCACCTCAGACGGCACCACCACAGCACACTCTTCACACTGCGTGACCTCATCCTCGTTATTCTTATATTATTTTCCTTGGCGTCTTCCCTTTTCTCCCCAAGATCTGTGGGTCCAGTGGGTCAGTGTTGGTTGGAGTAATGCAGATACTGTCCTCAATCTCCAGGAAATGAATTGAAATTCTAACCACGATCACAGGCCAAAGTCCTGAGTTAAATGGTGATTTAGGGGAATTTTCTTTGCATATAGAAACCTGGAGGGATTGCTGTTTGTTGTTTGTTTGGGGGAGTTATTAGTCAAGCTTCTTCAGAAACTAAACCAAAAATGTATTATTTGGTTTATCTATTATTATATATCTACCTACCTACCTACCTATCTACCTATCTATCTATCATCTGCCTATCAATCTATCTGCCTATATTCAATGCTGTTTCATTATATTGTTGATGATAAAAAAAATTCTGGTCTATGTTGAATAAAAAGACATTATGGTAGGATCTGCTTTCATTTAATATCATTTCAAAGTCAGTTTCTAAGACCCTATCGACAATGTGAAGATTGCATGTACAGTGAACTATTCTCTCCATAACGTATAGAGGTGAGTGTGCACACATATGTGTGTGAGTGCATGTCCATATAGATATACATCTATACATGTAATTGTACATAAAGAGAGAGAGGTTTATTTTATTTTAAGGACTGGTTCACATAATTGTGGGGTCAGGCGAATCCAAAAGGGGAAGAGAAGGCTGGCAAGCTGAACGCTCAGGCAGGTCTCAATACTGCGGTCTCCACGTAGAATTTCTTCTTTTAGAAACCTCAATTTTTGCTTGTAAGGGCTCCATAATGGATCAATTCCAAACATGTTATGCATGGTCATCTTCTTTACTTACAGTCAGTTGATTGTAAATTTTTTTGAAAGATGTGTTTTATTTTTGCATACAAGCTGGGGTGCAGGCCAGAGGTGTGAGGCGGTGAGAGGGTTCACCAGAGACAGAGTGGGGAGCAGAACGGGCAGATTGACCGAAATACACTGCTGAGGGGAGCAGCGGTCAAGGCAGGAGAGGTCTGCCGCGCCATGTGGGAATCTCCCCGGCCGGGCATTGAACTTGCGCTGCAGCTGGCAACAGCTCCACAGCGCTGCGCTTAACTCGTTGCGCCACCCTGACTGTGAATTTTAACCACACCATAAAATAGTCTCACAGGAGTACTGAGATCGTGTCTGACTAAATCAGCAGACACTATATTTCAGGCAAGTGGACCAGCAGACAAACCATCGCAGGGGCTGACTGAGGGTCAAAACAACTTATCATGTCACTTACCTATAAGGACCATCCCCTTATTTTTATTCTGGGCTGTATCTGGTTTGGAAGAAAACATGTAGCTTTGCACTTTAAAGTGTTTTTTTTTTGTCCTTAACATCATTATTATTGGGCAGGATGAGGGGGAAGAGAGGAGGGATATTCAATTGCCAAACCTCACTCCAGAAGAAGTAAGTATTCTGACTCCAATATAGACACTGAAGAAGAATAGACCATTCCTCTCATTAATCCCAGTATATTAAATAGGGATTTAGATGCTACCTGGTCTAGGAAATTTGATAAAATTATAATAAATTTATAGAAAATTTGATAAAATTACAGAATAAATCAGCATTCATCAGAATTGTGGCATCCATAGCAAAAAGGATGGTGCCAGCAGTGTCCAAGAGTAGCTGCCACTGACTCTAATAGTGGCTAAAAGCCACCATGTCATTAATGGAAAAAATGATGTTATAACAAGACTTCTGTAGCCCTGTTTTGGCTGCTATTCTAGCTGCCCTTGCACCGCAATGTCCAGGACAGTTTGTCAATCTAATGTCCCAGCTAACCACAGGGTCTCTGTGTTACTCATTCTCAAAAAGACTTATATTTCAAGTGATTTCTACTTTTCAATCAAGAACCATGTCAGATATTACCTACTTCCGGTAGTCTTTATTTCTGGAAGATAAGTACACTAAAAGACAATGATAATAGTTTGATAATCTTCTCTTTAGGGCCTCCCTAGTGGCGCAGCAGGTTAAGTCTCAGCACTATGACGCTATCCAGAGCCACTGCAGCAGGAGTTCGATCCCTGGCCAGGGAGCTTCCCTCATGGCACAGGGACCTCTCCTGCCTTGTCTGCTGATCCCTCAGCAGTGTATGTCAGTTAATCCGCTGTTCTGCTCCCCACTCTGTCTCTGGTGAGTCCTCTCAACCTCCCCACACCTCTGGCCTACACCTCAGCTCTTGGATGCATAAATAAATAAATATTTTTTAAAAGTCTTCTCTTTAACTACTTCCTTTAAAAAAAATTACTATATTCCATTTTATTGGGGTAACAACATAGATTCATAGCTCTTCAGAAGTCTGTTACCACACCACACCCAACACCAAAGTACCCACAAGCCTCCACCCTATTCCACTGCACCCCAGCCACCCCCTCCTCAGTTAGCCTCTGTTCTGCAGTCAGATCGCGAGGGTTTGCTTGGTTTAGTTTTGTCGGTTCCTTTGTTCGGTTCCTCTGTGAACCACAGAGGAGTGAGATCATCCTGCATTTGTCTTTCATCTTCTGACTTCTTTAGCTTAGCAACAGTCCCTCCAGTTCCACCTATGTTTTGCTAAAAATACCACATCTTCCTTATCCACTCATCTGTCATTGGGCACTTTGGTCGTTCCCCTAGCGCTGTAAAGAACATATCCCTTCAAATTAGTGTTTCTGCATTCTTTGGGTAAATGCTCGGGAGTGGAATTTCTGGGTCTTGTGGTAGATTTATTTTTTAGTATTTTGAGGAAACTCTGTACTGTTTCCCATAGGGGCTGGACCAGTCTACATTCTCATTAACAATATATAAAGGCTCCTTTTTCTCCACACCTTCTTTTCTTTTTTAATGAAGCATTCTTTCCTAAAAACTCTGAACAGAGTCTTGGAGTAAACTAGTGGAGAAAGACTTGATTTAAGTACAAATGACTTGTAATGGGGTTCTAATTATTAATTAGACTTGTATTTTTGGTATTTCATAAAGGCTATTTAAATCTTAAATCTGGAATATTATTTCAGTTATCTTAACATAAAATTATAGTGCAAAATAAATTCAAATCATAATAGTAACCTATCAAGTTTAATAGCCATCTAGTATTACTGCTATGAGTTTAAAAAGAAAATGAGACATTTCACTGTATGAGTGTATAATGAATTTCTATGTGCATGCATTTATAGTTCAATAAACTTGGATTTCACTGAAGGAGCTCCACTGAGCAGGGAAGAAAAATACCAGACATGAAATATCTAACATGACCATGCATAATAAGTGTTATCATGGAAAAACTGTCTAAAGTATATAGTTGAGTTTACCTTAATGAGGTAAAATAAATTGTTCACCATCATGGATTTAATCAACAGTTAGGCTGCTATTGTGAGGTGAGCAGCAGAACTTCAACTTTTGGGTTTCTGAAAGACCATTAAAGGGGATTTGAAAGAAAATGGCATCTTGGGACATAAATGGAATCAAAGATGAGTTATCCGGACATTTAGTGGAGAATATTAGCAAGAAGACAAAAAATATTTTAAATAGGGAAGGAGAATTGGTGATGAAGCATATAAATATGGAGAATTAGTAGTCAATGAATAAGGAGTGGAGAGAAATTGAGAGCTATTTTCATGACTGACTTTTTAATCTTAGAAAGTGGGCAGAAATGTCAGGACTGAGGGTCAGAAAGAGTGCATGTATGAGAAGAATCTATTAATCAGAACATGTTGAGATTCAGTTGCTTGTACTGACATTTTGAAAACATTTTTCCAGCAGAAAAATATCATGAGAAAGGCTAGATCAGGAAAGATGCCATATTATGCAAATAAAAACACAATGTGCCAGTCAAATGTGAATTTCAGGTATATGACTTTATTTTTTAGGGTATGTTCCATGTGATAACATGCACATTCTTATTTTGAAAACATTTTTTTATTTATCTAAAATTCAAATTGTACAGGTTTATCTCAGTCCCTACAGACTGGGGAGAGAGATTTGAGAGTCATCTTCATACAGAGAAGAGAACATAGATTGCTTTGAGAGGACAGCATTATCAAAGAAAAAGATTTGTTAAAAGGAGAAGGTAATTAGTGGGGTCTAGACTAGAATCAAAGTTTCACCCCTTCCTCATCTACTGTCTTTGCCTGATGACTTCATAATGTTCTCTCACTCTCGCTCTTTGCTCAGCTAGAGTACATGCTTACTCAATAAAACGAGACAGAACTAAAGGTGTGTCAGTTCTGGTTATGGCTACCCAATATTCTTGCAAATTTTTTTTTTAAGATTTATTTTTTATTTTTACATATAAGCTGGGGTACAGGACAGAGGCGTGGGGCGGCGAGAGGGTTCACCAGAGACAGAGTGGGGAGCAGAACAGGCAGATCAGAAGTACACTGCTGAGGGGAGCAGCGGGGGAGGCAGGAGAGGTCTGCTGCACCATGTGGGATTCTCCCCGGCCGGGCATCGAACTTGCGTCGCCGCTGCCGACAGCTCCACAACGCAGCGCTTAACCGCTGCGCCACCAGGGAGGCCCTATTCTTGCAAGTTTTGCTGTGTATTAATGTGATCTCCCTCAGAACCTTATTGGAGCTTATTGGAGAATGAGACTTGAGGAGAAGAGCAAAATCAGCCACTTCCCCAAGCCAACCATCAGTCAATGCCCTGCCACACTCGTTAGCCCAGCAAGTCCAGGTCACTCTCTTAGCAATCAGAGGGATCAGCACTCAACTTCTTGCTGTATACTACAGATTTTATGGTTGTTTTCTCCACAGCAATGTCACAGTCGCACACACATAGCGTTTTTATAACCATCTTTATCACATGTGCTAAGGTTCATGAACTTGTGCTGAGAATAAAAACCCTTCCCTTTCCAATTTATCATTGCTTATTATTATCTCACACCTCATTATTCTATGATTTGGAATAAGTCATTTAAGCTTTTCAAACTATCATTTGTTTCAGCAACAATTACTAATAGTGATTAGAGAAATATTTGTCTCTTAAACTCAGTTACACTGAAACACCCATGTCAGTATCTTAAATCCTGAAGTTGAAATGTGAATAATGTATGGCAGGCAAAGGAAGTATGCACAAAATATATTTTTATTAGTTATATTGAAGTTAGTTTATGTTATGCCTTCATATCAAGCAGAGAGGCTAACATTGCAAATGGTTAATACGTACTATGGAAATGATTAATAAAGTGAAATGTTTAAAATGATAAATCTTTATTTTTTTAATTTTCATTCATAAAAATCATATAATAAAAGGAGTCCTAATTTCATGGGGAATATGGCATATAAATAAAAGACTGTCTCCATCACAGGCTCGTTCAGTACATATCTTATGGAATATTTTTCTGTATGTTTTATAAATACACAAATATTGCTCCAGGCCCTGAGGACTCAATAGAAGTAAACAAATTAAGCCCATGTCCACATGGACCTTACATTCCCTGAGGAAACCAACATATGACACCAATTGGCGATAAGCACTACAAGGTATGAGGTACATCGAGAGCTAGAGGCCAATAGGGGCCTTGGAACTCACATTTGTACATGCAGCTGTCAGGAGCCTTGTGGAAGAGTGAAGGCAGCCCACCAGGGCCTGTAGTGATGCCTCTGTCCACAATTTCTACAGAAAGGTTTCCGAATTTGTAACTGAGCTATTTCTCTTGTTACCAAAGGTAACTGCTGGCAACTGCACAGTACAGTATAGAAGCAAGACAATGTCTAGGTGGATGTGAGTGGCTGCCTCAAGATTTCTGCTTTTTCTTGTAAACATTCAATCTGGTTTCGAATCACACAGACATAACACGAACGAGGTGACCAGAGATGCTATGTGGTCGCGATTATACATCCCCAGTCAGTGTCGGAGCGGAAGGGATACTCCAAGAGCCCCATCTGGTGACCACTGAAAACAAGTTTGTTTAGGCTGACAGCTGAAATTAGAATCATTCTGGGGCCTCCCTCGTGGCACAACAGGTTAAATCTCAGCACTGTGAAGCTATCCACAGCAACTGCAGCACGAGTTCTATCCCCGGCCTGGGAGCTTCCCACATGGCGCAGCAGACCTCTCCTGCCTCACCTGCTGCTCCCCTCAGCAGTGTACTTCAGTCCATTTTCCTGTTCTGCTCCCTACTCTGTCTCTGGTGAGTCCTCTCACACACACCCACACACACCTCTGGCTACACCTCAGTTATTGTACGCATAAATAAATAAATTTAAGAAAAAAAGAGTCGTTCTGAAAGGTGACGAGCCCGCTCTCTGAGGTCAAGGGTAATCTAGTGTCGGGGACGCCCTTCTGCACGCAGGCTCACCGAGCTTCCTACCTGGACGGCTACTCGGGCCCATGCTCTACTCCCACTGATTTGTTGACTGAATTAGCTTAGATTTCTCTCCACATCAGCACAATGAGAACTGTATTATTTTCCTTCTGGCAGCAGCACTAGGTGCCATTCAGAGGAGAAACTTAAGAAAGCATTTTAAACAAAGGACTTTGAACAGAAAGACTAAAGGGTGAGGGTAAGTTTTGCATCCTGGAAACCAGATAAGAATAGAGGAGAAGATGTCGTCATATTCCGGGGGTCAAGGATGACTGGGGGCATTAGAAAATGGATATTTTATATTAGCACGTGCATTATTATGCATTATCTATGTTGCACATGTAAATATATATTAAGGAGGTTGTTAGGAAAGAAAGAGGCCAAGAGTATCAGATCGAAGCAGACTTTATTAGTCTGTGAGGGGCAAATCTCAGCAGCAGCCAGTGAGAATCACACCCCGAAATTGGGAGCGTGAGTCTTTACAGGGTCAGTCTACTGCTGGAATTTTCGGCATGTTCATTGGCGTCAGGGGTCTCTCCTGGCGGAGGGGGTGCTGCTGTGGGCAGGGGTCTGCTGGAGTTGTTTACTGCTCTCAGTTTAGCTCCGATTTAGCTTGGAGTCAGGTCATGCCGGTCTTATTCATGCCGGTTTTACAAGGGGCCTGTTTGTGTGCTCTTCAGAGGTGGCACAAAACATTTACTTCTTTGGATATATTACTGGAAATGGAGACAGAGAAGAGACACGGAAAGCTTCTGCAAATTCTGACTTTAGTGGCTAAAAGAGTCATGATGCCATTATCAACCAAATGGCAAGAGAACCCATAGTTCTCTCGTCCATAGCAAGGTGTCGAAGTAGGAAGAAGCATAAGTTGGTACATAACTACATTGATCCTCAGAATCTCCAGTTCGCTGTAAAGTCATGAATAGATCCACGGTTCCAACCTAATCCTTCAAATTTGTAAGATAAAAAAATACATTTGTTGAATATATTTAGAAAGAGGTTTTAAGTGAGGGGGTTCCAATGGAGGATGACTGGGGTTCTACTGGGGGATGTGGTGAAATAACATATGATTATAGTGTAAACCTGTACCCCTAAAACATATACTGTGATGTAAATCAGCGTTACCTCAATTAATATAACTTTAAAAAATAAATCTCAAGACTCTCTATACTCAAAATAAATAAATGAACCTTTTATTCCGACTTGGGAAATTGATCGGGTATTCTGAATTTCTGTTCTGCATGCATAGATAATAAAATATTCACTGGACTGTTCTTTTATGTTAATGGAGCATATTTCATTGATAAGAGAGTTTTTAATATTGATTGCATCATTGCATTGCCTGTGACAAATCTGAGCTCAGTGATGACATGTGATCATGATTATTATGTCTCTGATACTCTTTTTAGTGAAAGTAAGAGATCTTATTTTTTGTATGTAGGTTTCAAGAAATTATTGAACCTCTAGTTCTACCTTTAACATTAATCCTGGATCCTAAATTATACAATCTCTATTCATGAGCATAAAAGGGGTTCACGTAACATTATTATGCCTTTTTCAAAATTAAGACCCATGCTTTTTTATTCAGGAGATTGCCTCCCTACTTGCATTCAGAAGAATGTATATTCTGACATTTCAGTGACATAATAAACATGAACAAATTTTCTTCCAACAGAACTATTTAGCGAATACAATTTAGGAAAATGTTTTATGTTCCTGGCTTCCAACTCTTTAACAATCTGGCCATAAATATAAACAGCTTCTGCAACATGCCTTAAACAGCCATGGCATTCGGGGAATCACTCATTGTGTTTGGTGCAAATCAAATTTAATATCATCTCTGGATACTTCAGGACAAAAATAAAAATGTCCTCCAAATAAAACCAACATTTAAACTTAATATGCATGGTGTACCGGTGATACTTAGCAGGACCAGTTGTCTTCCCGACAGGACAGGGTACAGTCACATGCCATATATTCCAATAAATGGTTCTCTAAAAGGGTGACCAAGTTTGCAGGCTTAACATAGCAGGTGCATCTGCACTCCAAAGGGGCATGTGAATAGGCATCCCGTTCACATGTTGCTGAATTTTAGAAAATGGAAAATAAAATTCAAGGATATAAGTCACTATTAGAAAATAATAATGACAGTTATCATTGTTATTAGCCTATACACATCATCCCACTGAATTTTTTGGTTAAGTATAAAATAACTATCTGAAGAACTCTTCTGTTTCATCCCAGGGATTTAGAACCTTCAATGATTTAGATTTCAAAACCTAACTAGCAAGATTAAAGCACATCAAGGTTTTCTACTGGAAATTCTTTGAATCAATGCCATCAGTGTAATAGCACTAGCCCAGGTGTTCAAGCTGGTTTTCATGCCAACAGGTAGGACATACTCTATGTGCTGGGCCCTATGAAATCTTCTCCTTTATTTTATTGTTCATTTGCTTCCCTTGCTTGATTTTCTGATTAGAAATTTAAACGACAGTGCAGGTGAAAAGGAAAGAGTTTTCTGTGAGAAATTGTTCATGCAATAATGTTCCTCCTGGACCTTTACAGAAGGATAAAAAGAATTTCTCAAGAGGCAAATAGCAGGGGTCCAGGTTTGATTTAAGTGGATCCAGACATGTCTGGTCATGTCAGACAAACTAGTGAAACAGGTTCTCTGGCCACCTTAAACATTGGCTAAGAAACTAGGATTGAATCCGCTCACGGTTGCTCTTCAAAGAGGCCTGACCCCAGCTACTCATTGATAGAATACGCCTAAAGGAAAACCTCTCTGGAGAAACTGTTGGGGACAGAAAAAATCCTGAAAGAAGAAAGAGCCAGTTTCCTGAGGAAATGAGTATCGGAGCAAAAACTGACATCCAGAGGAGATTCTATCAATAAGGCATCCTGTTAGTTTCACTTAGTCTTTTTTTTTTTAAGATTTATTTATGCATACAAGCTGGGGTGCAGACCAGAGGTGTGGGGCGGCGAGAGGGTTCACCAGAGACAGAGTGGGGAGCAGAACAGGCAGATCCACCAAAACACACTGCTGAGGGGAGCAGCAGGTGAGGCAGGAAAGGTCTGCTGTGCCATGTGGAAATCTCCCCGGCAGGGAGTCAAACTCATGCCACTGCCGACAGCTCCACAGTGCAGAACTTAACTGCTGCACCACCAGGGAGGCCTAAATATGTTCTCAAACTTGTGTAACATAATGAACTAGAAACCTTTGTATCACATTGACCAGGTAACCACAGACCTCCAAATTTCTTAATTTGTTTATGTTACTCACACAAGAAGGTGCTGAAATAAAACAAAGATATCAAAAGAAACCAAAATATTTATATTTTACCTAAACATTTTATTAGGCAAACGCAAAATACAAGTGGTCTATACATTCTTGCTACACATATAGCATCATACTAACAGTAGCAATAAATTAAACCATAATGAGGAGATTAAGCTGAAATGATTACATATATTGAATATACATTTAGATGGCGGATTCTGAGGTCAGGGCTGAGAAGGCACCAAATATTCTTGGTGCAGTTTAATCAATCATAAAGAGCTATCAGATGAATTTTGGGGGAAAACTGATAAATTTGGTGAATGAAAGCACAGGTAGACCCACACCTGGTGGAAGGTTCACCCCCTGCATACATTTTCAGTAGTTTTCAGGAGAAGCGGGAGTACCTGTACCCTCCACAGCAGGACGAGAAGCAACAGCCATATCTGTAGCCTCCATAGCCACAGCCACAGCTTGATTTGCAGAAGCTGCCACAGCCACAGCCCAAGCCACTGAAGCCTCCGTAGCCGTAGCCTCAGCCTCCATAATAGCCGCCGTAGTAGCTCATGGTGTCAGGAGTGGTGAATTGTTTGCTGTTCAAGGCAAGAATCAGACCATGACCGTTGACTCCTACAGGGAGGCTTATATAACCTGCTCAGAGAACATGCTCAACTCGTGCCCTCCTCGGGTGTCACGCCACGAATTATCCTCACTTGACACGACGCATTCGTCTGCTGTCCTCTGACAGCCCTCACGAAGAAAGTTGGAACTTGCTTGGCTACCTGGTTAGGCTGCTCCTGGGCACATTGTTTTAATTTTCTGAGAAGTTGTTGTTTCTTCAAAGTATTGACATAATAACCCTCCATATAATTAACATTACTTGACCTCAGTCTCATTAAATATTGTTGCATTTCTAATGCAGTATCTTCTTCTCACAGGCCTTTTGAGGAGTTGTTACACAACTGATTCCACAAAACATCAAGAAAAATATTAAGATTCTGGGGCCTCCCTGGTGGTGCAACAGGTTAAGTGCTGCGCTGTGGCACTGTCGGCAGCATCATCTGGAGTTCCATTTCCAGCTGGGGAGATTCCCACATGGCGTAGCAGACCTCTCCTGCCTCTCCCACTGCTCTCCTCAGCAGTGTAGTTTGGTGGATCTGCCTGTTCTGCTCTCCACTCTGTCTCTGGTGAACCCGCTCACCGCTCCACACCTCTGGCCTGCACCCCAGCTTGTATGTATAAATAAAATTTAAAAATAAAAATAAAAAATAAAATAAAATATAGTACAATTGGAGTCAGAGTGAAGAAACTAACAGTGATCAAAACTCCTTCAAATGAGAAGACTTCACACAGTTCTTTTTCTCATCCTGGACCATTTCACACTAATCTCACTGCTACTACAAATCCATGTTATACTCACCTCCCCTTCTCTTTCTGCCTTTTATCATCTATCCATATATCTTACATCTTTTTAAAATTTCACCCGACATCCTTCCTCCATGATTCACTACTGCAAGTAGATGCACCTGTGGAACAGGTGACTTGATTTACCCTCTCTAGAAGCTCAAAGCAGTTCCTCTGCCTTCCTCCCATCTACATCTCCATAGTCAAAATACTACTCTTGCCCCCTTTTCTTCTTTACCTACTTTCTGTCCCTTTTTTCTTTTCAGTCAATTTCTAACTACTTTCCTAAGACATGAAGTAGACCTTTTTAAGATTTTGAATAGTGTTACTTCTGTAAAACATATCCCAACTCCTCAGATCATCTGAAATTTTAAAAGGACTTGTAAAACACGCAGCAGTTATGAAACATTTAAATACGTGACATGACAGTAAACAAAAACAATCAAAAGACAAGGAGTAAAGAGACAGGTTTTGGACACATTTCATCTCCTATCCCTGAAAATGACACCCTATCTTAAAACTTGGAACCCAAAATTTTTGTTTTATATGTCCATAACCATATTGCTAAACTTACAATGATATTTACTTGTAATATCCGAATGACATATTTTTCAATGAGTTTGTTCACTAGCTTGATCCAGTGTTTAAACACAATGTGACATTTAATTAGCTTTCAACAATATATTTTGAATGAAGTACTTGACTTTAACTGACATTAAATCAAAGACCAAGCACATCATTATCTGAATAACTTACTGGCTTTTCTAGAAACATCACAAGACTGACCTGAAACCCAGAATCCAAAACATTATGGTTTCAAAGTGTCATTTAACTCAACATTAACCTTCAATCTACATCCTACACTAGTCCAACTCCATCCATTTTTAAGCCTCACTGCAGAGAATCAGCCAATTGATAACGTGTTTTTATTTTTCGTGAACCATTTAGAATTATGAATGCTTAATGCTAAATTACATAGCAGTTAGGGTTCCACACTTTCTTGTGCAGCTCTGTCAGAACATGCAACCATCATCAAGAACTATTTGCTTTTGGTTTTAATTCACAAGATCATCTCTATTGTACATAAGGAAATGACATGGGGTACAAATGCAAACTTTCAGTAACACAATAAATGCTAGATGTGTTTGCAAAGAAGAAACACGTGACTCTGGAATGCATAACATAACTATCCATTGTTTTGACACAAGAACAAAATTTGAAAAATATGGAACAAATCTGCTTTTCCCCACATAAACAACTAATAAAGTTAGATTGGAAATTCCTTTGGGACTTATCATTTTTCTGTCCATTCATCGATCAAAACAGATTTGCATCACTATCATATTTTTAAGTTTTAACTCATGATCAAAGTTTTATTCATGTTGATGGATGGTTTTACATTTTCTTTGAAGTAAAAACTCATTATAAATTCAAGGCATTTTCTCTCACCTACGAGGTAAATCAATACAATTTTAAACAGCACAATTATGATACTATTGTATTGATTATGCTAAGAATGTCAACCACAGCAATATTTGTATTGATTACTTCTTATCAAGCCCATGAAACCTGTCCCTGGAGATATTAACCAAAGGAGAGGAAGATAAAAATCCTAATCTACTGAGCCAAACATAGAGTGATGCAGAACAGTGACTTGGGTCTATTTTGCCTTCTCATCTCCCTGAGATGCTACATGGAAATCCTAGACTCAAGGAAAGTAGTAAGATGTATTTTGTTAATCAAGAGTTGAATTTTAACATTATTTATTATTTAGTTGCATTCAAAAGCAGATGAATTAGAAGTTGATAGGTACTAATTGTGTCTGTCACACAATCAAAATGTTAAGGGTTCATCAGAGTTAAACTAAGTAAGGGAATTGATGTCCATGATTTCAGCTGTGACATCAGCTTTTCTTATAACCATGGCAAAACTTTCAAAATGGTTTTTTTGACAATGTTCAAGGAGAAAATAGAGCCAGCATAGTGTAATGTGTATTGCTCACAAACAGCAACACTGTTCACTTGAAAACGACACGGAGTTATAAACCAATGTTATGTCAATAATAGTTTTTTGAAAGAGTCAGCATATAGTATGGTAGAAGACTAGGACTCAGGACAGTAAGGTCCTAACATGAATATTGCCACTAACTACCAGGGAAAACCACATATTCTAAGTTTCCCTGCACACAAGATTATTGCACAGCATTACAGAGTTTCATTGTTTCATTCAGCTCTTCTAGTCTATGATTTCTTTTTTGTCCCTAACTTACTACATTTGTCCAGTTTATACCAAATATCACTAAGTTCAGGTTCATCTCATTATGTAACAAAGCCATTAAGTTATAGAAAAACAGTAATTTTCCAGATATTTTACCTATTCTACTCCTTATTCTAGTACTACCAAAAAATGACGATCTTTGAAAGAATGATGTTTTACATGAATTGAACTTTATAAATTTTAAAGTTCTTAAAATGTTTTTAATGGTAATATTTTTTTAAAGATTTATTTATTTATTTTTTATTTATACATACAAGTTGGGGCACAGGCCAGAGGCGTGGGGCGGCGAGAGGGTTCACCAGAGACAGAGCAGGTAGCAGAACAGGCAGATCAGAAATACACTGCTGAAGGGAGCAGGGCAGGAGAGGTCTGCCGCGCCATGTGGGATTCTCCCCGGCCGGGCGTTGAACTCGCGTCGCCGCTGCCAACAGCTCCAAAGCGCAGCGCTTAACCACTGCGCCACCGGGGAGGCCCAATGGTAATATTTTTTGTCCTGAAGTCACATAATGTCTGCCCCTCTGATGACATTTTGTTTGTTTATTATCCTTACTGGATTACGAACATATTACTTCAACTTGTTGGTGATGATGATGATAAAGAACAGTATCTGCTCAAGAGGACAGCTGAGATAGTGAATTGAGTGACTGGGGTCAGATTTTATCATACAGTTTGACAATGACTTTTAGGTCAGTTTTATTTTATATACATAACAAACCAGATGAAAACAGAATTATGAATAAAGGAAAAGTAGACATAATTCAAAGATTCACAGAAAAAAATTCTCTAAAAATTGAGAAATATGGGTTTTAAGACTAGCTGGAAAAGTTTGCTCTGATTACAGTTTCACTTATTTTTCAAATAATTTATTGTATAATTTTAATGATATGACTGTCTAGCAACTCTACATAGGTATGTCTAATATCACTAAATTTTATACAATATAAAGAGAGACAGTAAAAGGTTTTGAAGGAGGCAGAGAATTAATTCCAAATTTTGATGTCCACTGAGAAGTAGAAATAGGTGATCTACTCAATATGTAATATAATTATATCTCTTAAAATGCATGTAGATTTATAACTCCATAGCTGATATGTTGTTGTGTTTAATTCTAAAGGTTGGTTAAAATAGAGAAAAGAGTAACAGGCTATGTTATGAATTACAGATTCTCAAATGAGACTTCTTTTCTATACGTTAAGATGTATGTACACCTACATACATCACTGGTGTGTGTTGTACTTCTAACTGAAAAACAATAACATTTGCGTGAAGTATATACATACCATTGAGTTAAAGGAACCAGGAAAAACATTTTTTTTTATTTCAAATGATGTTATTTATTGGGAATTCTGCATTACATTATACGTTAGTGCCCCAAATCAGGAAACCAGGACACATGATGTAGATGAGTTGATAAATTATAAATTCTCTGAAATTCTTAGATTTCTCTTGCTAAATGGGCTGAGAGTAATCTCAGCCCATTGACAAGAGATGGTGTTGGCAAATTCATTCATAGTAACAACGTAGGCCAAGGACAGTAGTTCAGTAGAAGCCGGAGAAGCCATATCCTCCACAGCAGGACGGGCGGCAGCAGCCATAACCGTAGGCCCCACAGCCGTAGCCCCCATAGCCAGGGCCATAGCCCCCATAACCCCCAAAGCCAGAGCCGTAGTCTCCGTAGCCTCCATAGCCACAGCCGAGGCCACCGAAGCCTCCGTAGCCATAGCCCAGGCCGCCATAGTAGTTGCCGTAGTAGCTCATGGTGTCAGGAGTCAAGTTTGTTTTGCTGTTCAAGGCAAAATCCTCAGTGTGAATGTTGACAGCTGTGCAGCTCTGCTTATATACTCTGAGCAGAAAGATGTCGCAAACATGTGACCATTCTTTTGTCCCATTCCAAATTACTCCAGGCTACTCATTAATCTATTAGCTGACACAGGGAGAGGCCCACATTCATTAAGGTTTTGATCTAGCTTAGCTGCCTAGTTAGAATGCCCTTGAACTCATTCCTTCTCTTGTGTTTTAATGATAAAAAAAAAAGAAATATGTCTTTAAAGTCCCAAAGCAAAAGTTCCCTAAATAGAATCCTTCATTCCTAAGCATATGGTCTCATTCATACCGGACTGCTCTTTCTCATGAAATATTTTGTTTTTTCACTTCCTCAACATTCTTTGGATTATATTTTACCTCTGTCTAAATTGAAGACAATGATCAAGTTTGTAAATCAAATCTATCAAATTCTTCACATGTCAAGTTTATTTCTCAAATTGACTACACACACACAGGAAAACAGTTTTTATCTCAGTTATCAAATTGTCAAACATGCAACTGGTATATCAACTAAGTAAAACTTGCTTCAGAAACTGAGAAATGATCCTCAAGAGTAAGCTCGTTATTCATTTATTTCATGATATTTATTTTTTTAATTTTTTTAGAGATTTATTTATACAAGCTGGGATACAGGCCAGAGGCGTGGGGCGGCGAGAGGGCTCACCAGAGACAGAGTGGGGAGCAGAACAGGCAGATCATCAGAAATACACTGCTGAGGGGAGCAGCGGGCGAGGCAGGAGAGGTCTGCCGCACCATGTGGGATCCTCCCCGGCCGGGCTTCGGACTCGCATCGCGAGCTGCCAACAGCTCCATAGAGCAGTGCTCAACCACTGCGCCACCAGAGAGGCCCTATTTCATGATATTTATTGAGTTAACATTGGTTTACACCATGTTTTAAGAGTACAGGCTCACACCTCTACACAAGCGTATTATCACACCCGTCCCACGACCAAAGTCTAGTACTCCTCCACATCATGCTGGGACCCTCCTCCTGTACACTTTGACTCCCTTTGTTCTTTCACTTATGCATATATATATGTGTGTATTATATAGGGTGTGTGTGTGTGTGTGTGTGTATTAAGGTAACATTGGGTGCCCGGGCAGTGAGTGTGTTGGGGTAACACTCCTGAAGAGGAGAGAGTCTATGTTACTGAATAATATACACAGAATAAGCTCACTTTTACAATCAGTCTGTGTAAGTGTTCAAAAATATTGTCTTTATGCTATTTCCCACTTTTTCCAGAATGGTTTATTCCCAAAGTATTAGCAAAAACTCAGATTTTGCTCATGTTGGAGTTACTAATTTTTCCTCTCTACTCTTCCTCATAATCCACCTTTTACTTCCCTTACCAAATTTCTCTTTCAATCTTATTCTGCCTCTGTTACCAACAAAAACTTACATAAACAAGAACTTTCATTTTCTCCAATCAGTATTTCATCTCTTACTCATATCTCTAAGCTTCTCATAGTATTAATATTTTGTTGTGTTTTCTGTGTGCCCCACCCCTACTTATTTTCTCTCAGAGGATCAACAAATGTGTTTTCATAAAATACGATTTATTCATTAAGGTCTTGATATTTTTTTTAAAAACTATCTGTACTCATGGATTTTATGTATATAGTGATATTACATAGTGTTACATATTTCATGAATATAAATACTAATTAATTTCTTTTTAAAATCTTTTTAATTTTTATTTATTTTTGTGACGAGCTGGGGTGCAGGTCAGAGGTGAAGTGGGGGAGAGGAGTCACCAGAGAAAGAGTGGGGAACAGGCAGGTCTACTGAAATACACTTCTGAGGGGAGCAGTGGATGAGAGAGGAGAGGTCTGCTGAACTATGTGGGTCAGCTCCCAGGCCTGGGATCTAACTCAGGTATAGTGCTGAGACTTAACCCCTACACTACCAGGGAGGCCCACTAAATAATTTCTATTAATATGTTAACAGGGTCTCTTAAAATCCTGATACTTTGAAAGCCTCCAAAAATGATATGCAATGGTGAAATCACTAAGGCAGAGACAGAAGAAAGCAGTAGCCTTTCTTCACACTTTCCTCAACTCACTCTGAAGATAGAAACCAAATTCCAAGTCTAAAAATATATAAAGGTATTTTTTTACATTACAGTGAAGTTCAAATCTCACTAGAATGTGACAATATCTTGTGCTTAGTTCCTTAGACATATCTTTACTTCATACCACATCAAACATTTTACTAAAGGTTTGGTTTTGTTGCTTTTTGTTTTGTTTTGAGATGTATAAGTAATATTATTGATAATACATTTCCCAACTGAATCTGTTCACTGTTCTTCCAAATAAAACATATTTATTGAATGAATGAAAGAATGAACTTTGTCCAACATAATCTGTAGTAAGTCCTAAAGAGGAATATGTATTCAAATATCTTTCAGGGTTTTTTTTCTTTAAGATTTTATTTTATTTTTGCATAAAGGCTGGGGTGCAAGCCAGAGGTGTGGGGCAGTGAGAGGGTTCACTAGAGACAGAGTGCGGAGCAGAACAGGCAAATGGACCGATATACACTGCTGAGGGGAGCAGCCGGTGAGGCAGGAGAAGTCTGCTGTGCCCTGTGGGATTCCCCCGGGGCCGGGCATTGAACTCGCTCAGCAGCTACTGACAGCTCCACAGCGCTGCACTTAACCCACTGCACCACCAGGGAGGCCCCAGCTTTCAGGTTTTAAAGGAATATTTAATCCAATGTTTGCCTATTGAAGTCCCTTTTTCTCCTTTATCAAAATTTATTCTAGCCTTACTTTTCATTCAAAAAAATTGGCAATTTTTGGTTTATTTTTAATGAGTCATTTTGAAGTGAAACATCTCAAATAAATCTAGCAAGGTTAAGAATCTCAGGAATGCTTAGGTAAACCTGCTGGATTGTTTGAGATAAGAGCTAATTGATGTGTCTGATGCAAGTAGCTATGTCCATATGAGATAAAAACCAATAGGGTAAACAACACGCTTTTAGAAAATTCAATAATGAAATGTGTTGATTTATGTATTTTCAAAGACAAAAATAGTAACAGATATAAAGATTTAGATTATATCACAATGAAACATATATGCACATATACATACATATCACCTTGATACCTACATAACCACATATCTGCTACATATATGTATATATATATATGTTTATATATAAATGATTAACAATAAAAAGTGAAATATATCAATCAAATTTTTTTCTGAGTTGAAAAAATAATTACTTTTAGACACTAATTTTGGAAATTGAGAAGTGTGTATTTTGAGAATTTTTTGTTTTCCTCCTAATTCAAAGAACTCAGATACTTGCATAGTTATCTCCTTGTCATTCTCTTTGAGAGACTTTCTCAAAGAAAACAATGGATTGATTTTGCGGCTCAGATCTGGTGTTGTGTGAAATGATGAAATATATTCTTCCACTGGTCAAAGAATAGCTTTAATATTGGAAGTTAAGGACACTGCTGTTTTAAATTCAAATGTGATCCTAGACTCAGGCAAAAGAAACGGTGTCTGAAGGGGGAGAGCCTATTCCTCTAAAACACAAACAACACTGCAAACCAATGTCACCTCAATTAAAAAATATGTAATAAAAATGTTAATGTGTTTTACAAGGAATATCATAAGTGTTTCTAAATCTAATGACACTGATGACTTGTTTTTTTTAATTATTATTTTTAGCCCCATATGGCATGTCCATAGACCATGGAACTAATATCTCATTATCATGGGGCCACACGACTCTGTCTTGCCTGCTCTGTGCATTTTAAACTTTATAGCAGTAGACCAGATTGACTGAGAGGATAGTGACAACAGATGGCTGAGAAAAGTTACCTTTATGTGAGCTAAGTACATATATGTCTTTCAAATGAAGACTTTAATCTTTTGACATAGGCATAGATATAGATATTCAGATAGGTAGGTAGACAGGCAAACAGATAGGGTGAGTGGATGGATGGATCATTGATGGCTGAATGGACAGATGGGTGGATGATGGATGGCTGAATGGACAGATGGATACACTAATGTACAGGTAAATAGGTGATAGCTAGCTAACTAGATGAGAGGAAAGGGGAGGGGGAGGGGAAGGGAGAGGGAGAGAGAAAATATGTATCTTGGTGACTGGTTACATGGCAATTAAGAGTTCTGATTCTCTGTACCAGAGAATAAAGCATCACAAAAGCGGTAATCTCTCAAAGAACGGGAATTCTCCACATCCGCATAAATTCAACTATGTTCATAGGAACTAAGCAGGATTTCGAAGACGCTCCATTTGGCTGCACAAAGGGAGAACATGCACGAGAAAGGAGGCTGCATTGTGCCACCCAGATTCAAAAGACGGTGGCCTGGGTGCTGGCATTGTCACTGGAACTCATCTAATACTGTAGAAGCCAATCACGTCTCTGAGTTTTTTGTTTTTGTTTTTTAATCTGTAAAATGAGGCATCTGACGCTGCAGCCAGGAATGTCCACTCTAGTTTCACAAGTGTGTGAAGCCAAGGAAACAGTTTTCCTTATTGACTATTGAATAGAATGTAACCATCATCACCTTCAAAAAACTTATTTGCATGAACAAACCAAAACACATATTTTGCTTCCAAATTTAGTGTTTTATTAGACGTGAACACATAATCCAATCATTATAAAAGCAATAGGGAGTTCTAGGAGTATTGTGAAGATACAGGTTTAAATTGAAAAATGATCTAAAATTCTGAGTAATTAAATACTTTCATACAAATAATCCCAGCCTGATTTTGGTTGTCCAGTTATGGAGCTAAGATTTGGGAAGTTCTTTATAATTTCAGATGTTGGCTTGCAGGACAGTGGCTTAGTAGAAGCCGGAGTACCCATATCCTCCACAGCAGGACGGGCGGCAGCAGCCATATCCGTAGCCCCCATAGCCAGACCCCCATCCTCCATAACCTCCACAGCCATAACCCCCAAAGCCAGAGCCGTAGCCTCCGTAGCCGCAGCCGCAGCCCCATCTGCGGAAGCTGCCACAGCCGCAGCCCAGGCCGCCGAAGCCTCCATAGCCGTAGCCTAGGCCGCCATAGTAGTTGCCGTAGTAGCTCATGGTGTCAGGAGTGGTGAGTTTCTTGGCTGTGCAGGACAAGAGTGTGAATGTAGACATCCCCACAGGTATCCTTTTATATCTTGATGAGATCATGTGATAAACACATGTCACATTTTTGTGACATTCTTTGTGTTGCGACTACTTAATACAATCCTGACATATGAAGAGGCCCTCAAACTCATTAAAGTGTTTGAGCTTGCATTGTTGCCTACTCATGGTGTCCCTTAAACATTACACGCCTTTTATGAAAAGGAATTGCTGTATTGTCAGAGTTTGTGCATGCCAAGCTAACTAGAATCCCATCCAGCCAGACAGCTTACAGAACATTTGATAGCGTGGCAGTGTAAAATTTAGTATTGCTTCATCTCTGGCTTCCCTTGAATAGCTATTCTTCACTTATGATTACATGAAAGAAATTGGTTAAATTCCAGACTCTACAATTTATCTTGTTCTTTCAAAAACATCCAATAACTCATGACGGTATCCCTTTGCAAGCTAAAGTAACATTTGAAAGCCTGGAGACAGCAGCTCACCTGCTGTGCACCAGTACAGAACTTCAGGGGAAAAAAAAAAGTTGAAATAGAGCCATCTTTTTTTCTATTATTTCATAGCATTTACCATCTTAAATAACATTTTCTTTTTTCATTATTGTCGATCAGTTCTGAAAAAATTAAAAATACATTTTTTTAACAACATGGTGTGGTATTGTTCAAATATTAAAAGTAAAAATTATTTTCTGAACAGGAAGCCTGTTCAAAATGCCTCTTTTTACATCATGTTTCCCTTTCTGACATATGAAATATCCAAGATACTTCCAAAATTGCGGATTGCAGCTGCCTCCATGCCCTTATATTCCCCATTTCCTCCATTTTTCATAATCAATATGCTGCCATCTTATTGATCTTCAAATATCACTTTGCTTGAGTTCCTTCGAGTCTGGCAGTAGGTAAAAGGTGATATTAGCTATATCTCTCTATCTCTATATAAATATCTCTTTAAAAAAATAAAATAAATACCTTTTTTATTCCCCTCAATTTTTATCCAACTCTAGTTTATAGTTATTCATGTAAATCATTATCTTTACCATAATAATTTTACCTTTTGGAGTCTTAACCATTCTGTGATTGTCCCCTTGTAAGAATCAGTTATCTAGTTTCTACTAAGACATTAAATATTTATCAAGATCTTAGACAATTTTAAAGCTCTGTGAAGTTCAGAAAAAAAAAAAAGCTATTAATGCTAGAAATGTCTTCAGCATCTCCAAAAATGTTGGTATAATGTAAAAATACAAGTGGAGAAAAAAGAACTGATTGAAGACAAATTGTCCTTCAGTTTAGTTTCTAAGTAGTTAAGCAGGGAGACCCAAGGAAGATGTGACTCCTGGTTAAGCCTCACCCTGCTATGCCCTTATCTTTGATTAAGCATCTAAATTCTTGTTAACTTTATGTGTCTTTGAATATTCTGTTCAGTCATTGTTGAGTGTAAGAAATTATGAAATGACACATTTTCCCAACTGTACATGTTGGCTACTGTCCAATGCAGCAGAAACTCAGTTGCAAAGGTGCTGAATGGATGACTGAATTCTAAGGTCCCCAGGGGCAAGGATATTTTATTTTGTAGACCTGGATAGCTCTGTGAATTCACCTGAGGACTTCAAAAAGGAATTGGTTGAAAAAGCTTTTTTGCTTTAAAGAAATATATAATCCATCATTTCATTTTCTCCTTTGTTGCTGTTTAAGGTCTATTGCAAATTATACAAATCTTAAAGGTACACATTGATGACATTTTGCACATTGATGACACATTGATACATTCATAGGCCACTTGTATTACACACATTCAAATTACCCAAACTTGTCTCTTGATCCCTCCAACAAACACTACTCCCTTGAAGTTGACCTGTTCTTGATGTCACATAATGGAATCATAGAGCATACCAGCACTACGCCACTCCCCCAGAATTACACTGTACATTACTCTGTGTGTGAAATACCTATTTGTTGTTGCATTTAGCATTAGTCTAGTTGCTTTTATTGCTACGTATTCATTGTATGAATAGAACTGTTAACTGTATAAACAGTTACTGTTCTGCTCTTTATTTTTTATTTTTTTATTTTTTATTTATTTTTTTTTACTTTTTAAAAGAATAGTTAGCTAGGGCCTCCCTGGCCCTAGGAGGAGCTGACCCACATGGCCCAGCAGACGTCTCCTGTCTTTCCTGCTGCTCCCCTTAGTAATGTAATTCAGTAAACCCGCCTGTTCTTTTCCCCACTCTGTCTCTGGTGAATTCTCTCATCCTCTGCACCTCTGACCTACACCCAGTTCTTTTACACACAGGGGGGAGGGGAAGGGGAGGAGGAGGGAAAGGAGGGGGAGGGGAGGAGGAGAATATTCGGCTATTATGAATAAAGCTGCTATGCACCTTTTAACTGAGATCTTGTTTTGCAGCCCTAGGCAGTCCTTTACTTTGAGTATGCATAAGACATGAATTGAATTCCTAATTTGCCATGTATATTATGCTATATTTATACATAGGTTCAGTAGAATTTACCAAACAATTTTCCAATACACTTTGTAAGTTTATGGCACCACCAGCAATCTCTGAGAGTCCCAGTTGTTTCATATCTTTACCCACACTGGACATTTTGAGACTCTTTAATTTGATCCTTCTTGTAATTATGGAGTGATATCTAAATAGTGCTTAATCTGATTTTACCTGATTGATGATGACACTGAGTTTCTTTACATAAGTTTATAAACCAGTAAGATAGCCTTCTCTTTTGAGGTGTTTGTTCAAGAATTTTGTCCATTTTTAAGTGTTTGTTTAATCACTGTGTTATTATTGATTAACAGGAGCTCTGTACATATGTGGTTATTAGTGCTTTGACATTTATGTATTGAAAATATTTCCATCCACTATGTGGTTTGGTATTTCCACTTTAAAGTTGAGTCTATTTGTGAACAGAATGTCAAAATATAATAAAATATAATTTATTAAACTTTTTTCATGTTTAATGTTTTTGGATGCAATTAAGAAATGTATGACTACTTTATACATTGTTAAATTATTTTATCTGCATTTTTTATACTTGATCATAGCCAAAAGTCTGCCTTATTCTACATCTAGTTTTATTTTAATTGATCACTCTAAAAATAAAGCACTGTTCATAATTTGAATATTTCACTCTCATTAAATCAAAGCGAAGTAAGAAATCACAAGCAAGGGCCTCCCTGGTGGCGCAGTGGTTAAGCTCTGCGCTGTGGAGCTGTGGGCAGCAGCGACTCGAGTTCATCACCTGACCAGGGAGATTCCAACACAGCGAGCTGCAGACCTCTCCTGCTTCACCCATTGCTCCCCTCAACAGTCTATTTCCACCGCTCTGCCGCTTTTGCTCCCCACTCTGTCTCTGGTGAACCCTCTCGCCACCCCATGCCTCTGACCTGTACCCCAGCTTGTATGCATAAATAAATAAATAAATAAATAAATAAATAAATCTTTTAAAAAAATCACAAGTAGGGCCTCCCTGGTGGCGCAGCGGTTGAGCGCTGCGCTGTGGAGCTGTCGGCAGAGCGCAGTGCGGGTTCGACGCCCGGCCGGGGAAAGTCCCACATGGTGTGGCAGACCTCTCCTGCCTTGCCCGCTGCTCCCCTCAGCAGTGTATTTCTGATCTGCCTCTTCTGCTCCCCACTCTGTCTCTGGTGAACCCTCTCGCCACCCCACGCCTCTGGCCTGTACCCAGCTTGTATGTATAAATAAATAAATCTTTAAAAATTTTTTTTTTAAAAATCGGAAGTAAGTCAAATAGTTTCAATGCCCCATACTCTGCCTTTATAACTGTGTCTGTGATGCATCATTTGGGGTTAGCAATCTGTTGTGTTGTGCTCTCCCTATGATAAAGAAATAGTTCATCTCTGGAATTAAAGGTAAACTGGAATTACATTAAGTAATGTGAATTAGTTCCCACAATTAATAAGAGTTAGATAATAAATTTTATTTCAGAACCCAAGTTTTCATTTTGCCTCTGGTACCCATGAAAGTGGTTAACTACAAAATAGGAAAGGGTTTGTCTGGGAGATGAATAAGAAGGTGGATAAGTGGGATGATTTCATGATTTCAGGGTGTGTTGAGAACACATCATTTTATGAACAGATGGCACAGTCTTCTACAAACAATGGATTCAAAGACTACCTGGAGGCACCTGCTTCCACTCCCACACTGCTTCAGTTTGTAACCCAGATTATAGCTGGGGAATAAAATACTTTGTATTTCAATTCTTCTTATACATTGTTTACTGCCCCATTAAGACTGGGTCTGAAATTTATTGCCCCACTAAGGAAAATAAATTGTACCATCTGAAAGCAAAACAATGTACAGGGTAGAGAAGAAGGGGCTGATGATGAGGGAGGGAAGGAGTGTTTCTACCAGACAGGAAAAGAAAAGAAAAGAGAGGTCCTCATGAAACAACAGAGAAAATACAAGAAGAAGGCAAAAGACAAAGAAAAAGAAATTCTGGAGTATTTCCCATAAACCCAGAAGAGATCCAGAAATGTAGCATGTTCAAGACTTAATAATAAGAGAACACCACATTATACTTGGTGTGTCAAACACCTTCTCCAAGAAGTTATGTTGATTCTTAATCTTCTTTATAGCATTAGGAAAGAAAATAGTTATTGCTGTACTGTCAAACTAAGAAGTAACTCCCCTTAGAGACAGAACCATCACTTCTCTGATCCAGTCAACATAAAGCTAATATTCTTTGACTAGGTAGACTCACACATAAGTTTTACTAGCTGGCTAAACAATTTTATTCTTCTTATTTTTCAGTGACATTGTTAGCAGGCAGAGTGATATGCCCATGTATCTAAGACTTTCTGAACATACTCTTTGGGAATAGTTTTGTTGTGTTTTTTGTTTGTTTGTTTGTTTGTTTTTTTCTCAGATATGCTGCCTATTTATTAATGGGCTGTTTCTTTTTCATTGTTAAATTGATTATTTTGGGGTGTGTATCTTGGCTATTAACCTTTTGTTGGTTCTAAAATGTGTGAAAATATACTCTCATTCAGTAAGACATCTTTTTAGTCAGCTTAGGTTTTCTTTTACTGTGTAAGAGCATTTTCATTTGAGGTCAACATAATTGTTTATTCCTTTATTTCCCTTGCTGTAAGAGTTGAGTCTCCAAAAACATCTTTATCATTAATGTGATGAAGTTTATCGTGAGTTTTTCTATTTTAGGTTTTATTGCTGCAGGTCTTGTATCTATGTCTTTAATCAATTTTGAATTTTTTTTTTTTTTTGCTTGAAGTTAAAGATGATCCAATTTCTTTCTTTTACATGTGACTTTGTAGTTTTCCCTGCAACAATTGGTGAAGAGACCCTCCACCTTGTATGGTCATGACTCCTTTATCATGAAATAAATATTAATATATATGTCGATTTAATTCTGGCTTCTATTTCATTGGTCCAAGTGTCTATTTTTAATCCCAATAGCACATTGTTTTAATTACTATTGTTTTGTAGTATAGTTTAAAGCCAGGAAACAATTTCTCCATTTCTCTG
Source organism: Scalopus aquaticus (assembly GCA_004024925.1). Taxonomy (NCBI): domain Eukaryota; kingdom Metazoa; phylum Chordata; class Mammalia; order Eulipotyphla; family Talpidae; genus Scalopus; species Scalopus aquaticus. Next base: position 60,970 of record PVIJ01003754.1, read on the forward strand.
TGTTTTCTCAGGACTTTTCTAGTTATTCAAAATATCTATTCTCATGTTTAGCAAATACATATGGAGTCTTTTAAATGCATCTTGATATTTTAAGTACATTTTATTTGAGCATTATTTACTAGTTTTTTTTAAGGTTCAGCAAAACTAGAGAGTAACAGGTACAATATTCTAAATAAAAATTAGAACTACTAACAAAATGAGGTGACTAATGTGGATAGCACACCAACCCTTACAAACTTTGTATTTATATTGCTATAATATTGAAGAGACCTATAACTAAAATTCAGAATTGGTTTTCTAAAGGATCCAAGAAGAGAAATTCACCATGAAAGGGAGAGTCAGAATTTAATTAAATAAATAATGAAACCATATTGCCACTTCAAATTAGGAAAATTTATTGCAAAGAGAATAAATAAAGAAAGAAAAATTATGAAAAGACAATAGGGCATACCAGTAGACATGAAGCAGTCAAACATACGATAATAGATATTCTTAAAATCTAAGATGCTAAGTATTTTCAGAGTTGGCTTGGTTCAAGTGTTGATTCATTTGGCCAATCATCTCACGGTCTCTGATGCTGGGCACCCAGACCAGGATTTCAGTACAAGCCAGAAAACCAGTATCCTCTACAGCAGGATGGGCGGCAGCAGCCATATCCATATCCACCATAGCCAGAGCCATATCCTCCATAACCTCCAAATCCAGAGCCATAGCCTCCAAAACCACAGCCACAGCCCAGGCCACCAATGCCTCCATAGCCGTAGCCCCGGCCTCCGTAGTAACTGCCGTAGTAGCTCATGGTGTTAGGGGTAAAGTTTGGTTTGCTGTTCAAGATAGGATCTGGAATATGAATGTCAGCACATGTAGAGGGATGCTTATATACCCTGTTCAGAGACTGTGATAAATCACGTGTATACCCCACTGGTGTGATTTTTATTATAACTACTGGACACAACACATTCATTCATTGTCCTCTGACACAGAAAGAAGCTTTCACACTCATTAAAATGTTTGAGATAGCTTTGTTGCCCAGTTAAGGTGGCCTTTAAAAGTCATTGCATCACTTTATCAATCACCAGGTTGCATAGTTTAAATATATACAATTTTATCTGTCAATTAGACCTCAGTAAAACTGGGGAAAATAGTTATTGCATCATTTTATAAGGATAAATGGTGTATCTTCAAAGTGTGGACTTTCCAGACCCTAAATAGAATTCTTCATAGTGAGGCATAGCAATCACATTTGACAGTGCTGTGTTTTCCCATTAAATATTGTTTCATCTCTAGTTTTCTTTTGATTGTTAATACTTCACTTACAAATAAAATAAATGGGTTAAATCTAAAGCTCTGCAAGCTATCATATACTTTTAAAGCACTTTATATTTCAGTCTAAAAAGAGAGTTATCTATTTGTTACAGAGCTCAGGAAACAGAAAAAAATTGAAAGAAAGGAAGAATCAGCTTAATTGTAAATATCATTTAGAAACACACTTTAACAAGAAAGAAAGGACTTCTTTAAAATTTTAGAATATTGACCATCATACCTGGCATACTTTTTACTTTTTATACTACTTCGAAAGATAATAAAGGCCTTTTTGCTGTTACAATTGATGAACTAATACTGATAATCATAATTTAAAATTCACATCTTATCTTATTCTTTGTGTTGTGCAGTTCTACGTACTTTGACAAGCAGGGATTACAATTGTTCAGAAGTTGAGGGAAAACCATAACCATCAAAATTTTATTTCAGAAGTAGCTTTAAGTATTTGTCATAACCAAGTTATGGGAATAACTAAGTGAACAATCACAGATAAAGTACATCAAGAAAATGTGGTATATATGCACAATGGTATACTACTCAGCTCTGAAAAAAATGAACTCTATCCATTCGTATCAACATAGATGAAATTGGAGGGATTATGCTAACAATATCATGTAAAGTTCTGTTTTATCAGGCAAACTAAAGACATAGTTCTCCAGTGGTGACCCTGATATATATCTACACTATCAGTGAACATGTTTGATATTTTCAAATGCATCCCAATGTTTTTAAATAGCTTGGACTTAGTATTATTTACTAGTTATTTTCACTACAAAATAGCTAAATTAGAAATTGATATTTCAAGAGTCTACATCATAACATTTAAAAATCAAAATAGAGATGGTCTATCACTTTTAATTACCAATGTGATAGTTGACCTTTTCAAGGACACATGACCAGAATTTTCCAAATGTTTTTTTGACCCTTACTCAAGCAGGGAACTATGAAGTGAGTAGGACAGTCAGCACGTGAAGTAGAACACCTGGAGTGCAGTGAAGCTGAGGCAAGTTCAGCAAGTCGCGCCCTACTGTGCTTGCCATTTTTGGTTCCTAACAATTCATTTCACTTCTTGGTGGGACTTGTTCATCCTACATGGTGTCTGTTTTATCATTATATCATTGCCTCGGTTTTGTTGAATTTGTTTAACACAAATAAAAGATATTTACTTTTGTTTCATACCCTAAATATAATGGTTTTGGAAGCATGACGATATATGTTTCTTAAAGTACTTATTTGAAATACTAACAAGAAAAGGTTCCCTTTTGCAGAAGAGTGGTTAAATAAGTCGGAATTACAAGGCACTTGCTAGGATGTATAAAACTTCAGGTCAGCTGCAGCCTCAACACAGATTATGTCACTAGTGATGACAGTGAGGTTTAAATTTCACTGGTGAATTTAAAATATGTCAATCAGTTCAGAATATTGAAGAATAATGTTATGTCACACCATGACAGCTCAGGAAGAAAATATGATCGAAATTCACAAAAGCAAATCAATTTTCAGCATATATTTAAATGTACATTTTATTCCATGATAATATTTTCATGCTACGTAATCTTTGAACAAAACAGAAAAGCACTGGTGATTCATGTTGGCCTCAACTTGTGTATGAAACTATATACAGTTAATATTTCTGTGGTCAGGGCCTCCCCAGTGGTGCAGCAGGTTAAAGCGCTGAGCTGTGGAGCTGTCGGCATCTGCGACACGAGTTCAACTCCCAACTGGGGAGATTCCCACATGGCCCCGCAGACCTCTCCTGCCTCACCCACTGCTCCCCTCAGTAGTGTATTTCTGTCCATCTGCCTGTTCTGCTCCCTACTCTGTCTCTAGTGAGCCCTCTCACTGCCCCACGCCTCTGGCCTGCACCACAGCTTGTATGAATAAAATAAAAATAAAAATAAAAATAAAATATTTCAGTGGTCAATGTTGTTGAACTAAAAGATCTCAATAATGTACAAAAGGAAAGCTTCATTTCAAATGACTGCTATGGTTAACTTGCATCATGTATCCATCTAGTTCTATGGACGGGTCGCATGTATATACCTTTATACATATGTGTGTTTGTGTGTATACAATACATATATATATACAAATACCTTTAGCTTTTTATGAAGTAGTTATTTTCTTCATTGTTAACTGGTGCAATTGCAAATTTGCTCTTAAGTTAAATAAAAAATAAAAATAAAAACCATCAATGCTATTTTAATTTAGGATCCTTTACTGCAAAAAAAAAAAAAAACAAACAGTGAAATTCCACAACTATGAATATGCAAACAGGGCACACCAGGAGACATGAAGAAAATGGAAGATGGTAGATGATCCTAAAATCCAAGATCCTAAATATTTTAGAACTTGTCTTCGTTCTAAGTGATGTTGCTTAGTTAGAGTTTTGGTTCATTTGGTCAATCATCCTGTCATCTCTGATGTTGAGCACCCAAAGGAGGATTTCATTAGAAGCCAGAGAAGCCATATCCTCCACAGCAAGATGGGTGGCAGCAGCCATACCTACAGCCCCCAAAGCCAGAGCCATCCCGCCTATGACCCCCAAAGCCAGAGGCACAGCCTCCATAACCCTCACTGCCACAGCCACAGCCCAGGCCACCAATGCCTCCATAGCCGTAGCCCCGGCCTCCATAGCAGCTGCAGTAGTAGCTCATGGTGCTCTGGGTGGTGAATTTGTTTTGCTGCCCAAGGCAAGCTCTTGAGTGTGAATGCCAACCTGTACGGGAGGATACTTGTACACCCTGAACATAACTTGTGATAAATTATGTTTACCTTCCCTTGTGTCATTCTGTCTATTACCTTTAAAGTTATAACTCATTAATCTACCGTCTCCTGACACACTGAGAGACCTTCATTCTTATTAAAATATTTCAGCTCACTTAGTTCCCTGATTAGGATACCTTTGAGTCTGTTGCTTTGCTTTCATGAGAGGAAATGGCTGACTCTTCAAAATTTATACATTTCAAGCCCTGCATGGAATTGCTATTTGTGGGTATATTACATCATTTATATTTTATGACATTCCTTTTTTAATTAAGCATTTCTTCTGTTCTGTCACATACCAAATGGGTAATTCCGTCTCCAACTAGATTCACAGATAATTGTTCAATTTACAGGTGCTAAATCTATATTTTTCAAAAGCAAACTTGCTTATCAGGGTTAAAGGTTTAAAGAGTACCTCTACTCCAAAGATATGAAAATAGCTTAAATTTAAAATTAGACATATATTGATTTTTAGCATACCATGTCTTTCATCCAAACTTCATAGTTTGGATGAGAAACTCTGAATGAGAAACTGTTACTAAGCCGAGTTTGTCATCGTTAGTGAGTTCTATTGAAGACAGAGAACCACCAATAACTTGGACAGGATTAAAATCAATCCATTTTTTCTACATAACTCAGGCACATCCTGTGAGAGTGATTAATGACTAATGTTTTGTTATTTGGAATAGAAAAGGATATATTCACCTGAGAGGAAAAACTAGATAAGATATAACGGAAAACTTGACCAGTCAAATAACAATCAAATTCAATTCAAAGAATAAAATTCAATAGTTTTACATAAAACCAATGCTAACATTAGTAGTAAAATATTACAAAATAAACAGAACAAAAACTTTTGTCTTAGAGTTCTCTAAGTATAAATAAAATCAAAATGGAGGCATGCACTGGAAAATATACTGGTCTTATGCTTGTGTTTTAGGCCAAAAGTAGATTGAATATTAACTTTCTGAATATTTTCCTTCTTTTACACTTTTAGAAACTGTCTTTTGAAGCATACATCAAATAACCCTATGATAATGGGTAAGAAAGAATAAAATGTGTTTTAACTTGAGATCATTTACAATCTTAACCTACATATAAAGGAAATACCTGTTACTCATTCCAAAGATTTTTCTGTAACTCAGACATAATTTAATAAACAGTGAAAATGTGGGCCTCCCCGGTGGCGCAGCGGTTAAGCGCTGCGCTGTGGAGCTGTCGGCAGCGGCGACGCGAGTTCGACGCCCGGCCAGGGAGAATCCCACATGGTGCGGCAGACCTCTCCTGCCTTGCCCGCTGCTCTCCTCAGCAGTGTATTTCTGATCTGCCTGTTCTGCCTCCCGCTCTGTCTCTGGTGAACCCTCTTGCCGCGCCACACCTCTGGCCTGCACCCCAGCTTGTATGTATAAATAAAAAATAAATCTTTAAAAAAATTAAAATAAAAAAAATAAACAGTGAAAATGTAGTTTACAAATTTATGATATGGAGTTCCACAAATTTTTTTTCTTATTCTAATCATAATTATAATTTTTTATAACCCTTAATATCTCCCTCCTGTGATAATACTGCTTTGGGTAAGAATGCAATAGGTTCAAATTATATTCAATTATATAGGTCAAAGTCCCTTTAATGGAGTTAACAAGCTTCATCTACAATGTCACACTTATGAGAAATACATAGTAGAGGAAAAATGAAAAACCATGACTGAATTTAATTTTTTTCTATCTTCCTATTATATAAATAAATCCAAAACTAATAAAAGTGTGGTGCTGACAGCTGAGTTATAATGTTATTCATTCTTCATTTACCTTGAAGTAGAAGTAAATTAGAAATTAAGAGGTAGGAGTTATAAAAAATAAAATTAAATTAACCATAAAAAAATAAAATAAAACACAATAAGAGGTAGCTAATCTAAAGAGGGAACTAATCCCCAGAAACTCAACTATAAAATTGTACTGTTTATAAAAATATGACCAGAAATTTCCAGGTCGTCAGCACATTGGTAAATAAAAAATGAAAGAATTAGTTCTGATTCCATGGTAGAATCAAACTCTAAAGTAGAGTACCAGAATTCAGGTAAACTGTTTTCTGACATTAGCCTGACACAGATGATACTCAGTGGACTCCAGGTATCACCTGCTATTTGGAGTTTCCCTACCTGTACTCAGGGGAGCAGGTAGGTCCCGTTCTTACTTTTGTTTTCTTTGTACTATGATTTCACCAACTCCAACAAAATGTTTCACTTTATACCATCACCTGCATATGCCATTCAAATTTTAAAAGACAATAAATCTTTTATTACATCTCTTATAAAGTCCAGCCTATGAAATCCCACCAATAAAATGCTTGCCTTTTGCTGAGTGGTTATTGGTTGAAATGACCTTTAAACAAGAACTATTTTGGTTGTTGTCAGTTGACTGTGTCTATGTATTTTATTTCATTTACAGTTGCAAAGTCACCTTGGGAGTGGTGGTTGTGTTGATGGTAAAAAGGAAGAGTTTCACTCCATGATACAGAGGGATATTGGCATAATAGAAAATGATATGAATTCATATTTTGATATTACATATATTTTAGTTAACTTGAAATACCTCTAGTAAGTTTGTCAAGTAATTATTGTTAACTGAATGCCAGGTGAAATAAAAGGAAATAGAGAATGAAAGATCATAATATATTTAGAGATTCATATAAAATATATTTGCCTTTCTCAGGAGTTCAGAGAAATACTTTGGTCTGCCACTGTTCATTTTTCCCTCCACAAAGTGTTGTGTAAATGCAAATTTTGAAAGAAGGGAATTGTTTATTTGTTTTGGATTTTGACTGTACTGACAATCAAATTTGGATGGCAGTGACAAATTGTATAAAAAGTGAAATAATTGCCCTTTAATTATTGCCATAGTATGTGGTGCAAACTTAATAGAGTTGACTTTTCTAATCTTTGTTAAATTTAAAGCTAAACATTGATTAATCAGGGAAATGAAAGGTCAAGTTACATTCGAGGAATTATTTTTCATTTCAATTTAAATTTATTGTTCTCCTTAACTCTGTCCTATTTATCTATCTATGAAATAACTATTTAATATGCAATAATTTATATTAATCTCTATATTGAAGTCTGAGTAGTAGTATATATATGTACATATATATGATTGAGAATAAGTGAGTGAAACAGAAGTTATATTTGCTGTTTCAATTAAAGGGGTTTTATTAAAGAAATTTAGGTGATTTGGGGCCTCCCTGGTGTCGCAGCAGTTGAGCGCTGTGCTGTGGGGCTGTCAGCAGCGAGCGATGCCAGTTCCAAGCCCAGCCAGGGAGAATCCCACATGGTGTGGCAGACCTCTCCTGCATCACCTGCTACTCCCCTCAGCAGTGTATTTCTGATTTGCCTGTTCTGCTCCCCACTCTGTTTCTGGTGAACTCTCTCGCCACCCCACGCCTCTGGCTTGTACCCCAGCTTGTATGTATAAATAAATAAATCTTTAAAAAAATAATAAAGAAATTTAGGAGATCTAATGTAGGTAAATGTGTGTAATTATAAATGCTCTGGAAGTTTTACATGCTAAATATTGAGTATAAAAACACAATAATCTTGATTGGTCAAGTGATGGAAGTTAGATTTGCCAACTACACTTATGGAATCAGATATTAGATTCACTGAAATGAATTTTAAAGAAGCTACCAAACTTCCATACCAAACTTCCAAGCTATAACTTCCATATAGTAAAAAGAATAACACTGAAAACACCCAAAATAAGTATATACTAAACAATCAATTTATTAGACAAAAGCAAACGACACGTTTTCTTTTACTAGAAACATAACAGCATGGTAAAATGGGGGAAAGAAAATAAATAAAAATAAGAAAATCAACTCGAATGGCAATATACATTGAATATATATTGAGATGGCAGGTTGTGAAATAAAAAGGAATCAAATATTCATAGAAATAGTTTAGTCATCGATAAAAAGCTATTGATTTATTTTGGAGAACATCAAGTGGATGTTTGGGAAATGAAAGCACAAGATAGAATGAAATATCCTGGGAACTTTCCCTCTGCATATAATTTCAGCAGTTTTCAGTAGACGCTGGAGAATCCATATCCTCCCCAGCGGATCGGGCGGCAGCAGCCACAGTCATAACCCCTATAGCCTGAGCCATAACCCCCATAACCCCCGTAGCCCCCATAGCTTCCGTAGCCTCCAAAGCCAGAGCCGCATCCGTAGTCGCCCCAGCCCCAGCCACAGCCCAGGCCGCCGAAGCCTCCGTAGCCATAGCCTAGACCTCCATAGTAGCCGCTGTAGTAGCTCATGGTGTCAGGGGTGGTGAGTTATTTGCTTTTCAAGGCAAGAATCAGACTGTGACTGTTGACTCCTACAGGGAGGCTTATATACCCTGCTCAGAGAACGTGCTACAAGCTACAACTTGTGTCCTCCTCGGGTGTCACACCACGAATTATCCTTGCTTGACACGACTCATTCGTCTGCTGTCTTCTGACAACCCTCACGAAGAATGTTGGAACTTGCTTGGCTACCTGGCTAGGCTGCTCTTGAGCACGTTGCTTTAATTTTCTGAGAAGTTGTTGTTTCTTCAAAGCATTGACATAACCACCCTCAATACAATTCTTCGTTGCCAGTCAGTGAAAATCAGTCTCATTAAATATTGTTGAATTTCTGATGAAATATCTTCTTATCACAGGAATTTGGGGGAGTTGTTACACAATTGATTCCACAAGATATCAAGGAACAAGGTTGAGACTCTTAAATTTATCAATTTCTTCCAAAAAAATGTGTGTTGCAGCATGAGGAACAAAGGGTTCGTCTCTCTTCAGAAAGTAGAAGAACGTGTCGTGTTGAGAAGACTTGGTTCACCTGCTGCGCATGCCCAAAGAAACAAAAGTTGCTTGGTTTTGAGAGCCTGGAACCGTGCATTGCTCATTGACTAACTCTTGGCTTTGCACATCACCATTCTTGTTTTGGTTATAATAAGTGAAATAAGTCAGAAGGAGAAAAACATGTAGAAGTTGCTGTCCCTTATATATGGAATATAGAGAAACCAACCAGGGGCTGAGATAAAGCCAAACCCAAAATCTAGCCCTTGAATGCAGACTGCAGAACTGGGACATCCAGGGGAGGGGGTGGGGAAGGATGAGGCGAAGTCGGGAGGGAGCACAATGAACTATGGTGGTGACAATGGGTTATTTGGTGGTGGTGCACTGTGCTAATAACACCGGAACGGGGGAGTCCTGTACTCCCCAAATACCAAGAACAATGTAAACCAACAGTACCTCAATAAAAATAAACAAATGAAAATATAGCGCATATTGTTCTTAAATGCAAATTGAAGTCAGAAGCAGAGAGAGAGACACAGTGATCAAAACTCACTCTAATGAAGACACCCCACAGTTCATTTATCCTGGACCCTTTCACCGTCATCTCACTGCTACTACAAATGCACTTGATACTAACTTCCATACTCCATGTCCCCTCCTCTCTCTGCCCTTTATCATCTATCCATGAATCATTCATCTTCTTTCAAGTCTCTCCCAAAACATCACCCAATGTCCTTCCTCCATGATTCATTACTGCAGCCAGATAAATGTCTGAAGCAGTAGGAACTCAAGGTAGCACTGCATCCCATCCAACTACATCTCCATAGCCAAAATAATACAGCTGTCCATATCATCTCTTTGTCCAAATTTTATCCACGTTTTTTATTTCAGACTATTTTTAACTAGACTTTCCTAAGAAATGAAGTAGACCTTTATAAGATTTTGATGAATTTGTTGGAAACATAATTCCAACTCCTAAAATCACCTGACATTTTGAAAAGAGTTACAATTTGGAAGTTAAAAAATTTGCGCGCGTGCGTGTATGTGTATGTGTGTGTGTGTGTTTGTGCACCCAGACACGCACGAAAACACACACATATCACACAAGTGGTTGCTTTCCAAAGTGGCATATAATTCAAAAATATAAGATCCCCTTTCAGGTGTATGTCACCACACCACACCCAACACCAAAGAAGCCAAGTCTTCCACCACGGTCCTTTGCCACCCCCCCACCCCATACTCTCCCTTCTCCCTCTCCATCAGCCTCCATTTGACAGTCAGATTTCTAGGATTTCTTTTTGGTTTATTGTTGTATGGCTGTTTTGTTTCTATTTATTCCACAGAGGAGTGAAACCATCAGTATTTTTCTTTCTCCTTCTGTCTTATTTTGCCTAATAATAATCCCTCCAGTTCCAGCCATGTTGTTGCAAATGCCAAGAATTCATCTCTTTTAATAACTGAGTAGTATTCCAGTGTGTGTGTGTGTGTGTGTGTGTGTGTGTGTGTGTGTGTATCACATCATAATCCAGTCATCTGTCTTCGGTCACTTAGGTTGCTTCCATAGCTTATCTATTGTAAGTAGTGCTACAATGATCATAGGAATGCAAACATCCTTTCAAATTAGTGCTTTTGCATTATTCACATAGCTACAGAGAGGTGGAACTGCTGGACCAAATATTTGGCCTAATTGCAAAAAAAAAAAAATGGGGAAATAGAAGACAATCTTAGAGGTGTTTAGTGCGGAATTTACAGAGTTCCTCACCTTTTCCCAAAGAGTTACTGACACCCAAAGTTGATCCCATGCCTAATTAAGTCCTTGCAAATGTGGATATATCTTAAAACTTGCCACTCAAAAAATATTTAATATCACTATGATCATATTCCTAGACTTTTGAGATTTATAACATTTGATAGACTTTTAGACTAAAAGACCAAATTAACAGGTACCAGAGGTGGGGAGGGAGGAAATGAGTAGGCAAGTAGGACAAAAGGGGTCAATGGTAGGTGTGAAGGATAGAATTGAACTTTCACTAGTGAATTTGAAGCATTATATACATAGTAGTTGATAGTGATCTATATGTGAAATGTCTATAATTTTATAATTAAATTTTATTTCAATAAAATTGTTTACAAAAATAAAATTTTTTAAATTATTAAAATTTTTTAAAAAGGTAATATTTGGATGGCATTTTTTTCCAGTGGGGGCTTTGCCTGACCTAGTCTAGTGATTTTTCTCACACACACACACACACACACACACACACACACACACACACACAATCTAACATTTAATTAGCACTCAACAAATTTTTTTGAATGAATATATTATTTTAAATCACATTGAAGCCTGAATCATGCATATGATAATTTGAGCAACTCAGCAGCTATTCTAGGAAATGTTCTAAGATTGACAAAAGTTCCAACAAGCTCCTTTGCTTCACGATGGCACTCAGGCCAACATTAATCTTTAATCACATGCTACTCTAACAAAACTTCATTCAATTTTTAGCCTCCTTTCAGAAAATCAGCCAATTGATAAAATAGCTATTTTCAGTTTCAAAGAATTATTTAAAATCATGAGTCATTGACATAGCAGCAAGGACTTCATGCTTTTCCTGTGTAGCATAATCAGAACATGTGACCATGATTAGGGTTGTGTTTTTTTGTATTGAATTCATGGAATCATCTCGAATTATATATAAAGACAATGTGAGATCCAAACAAAAACATCAATAGCCCAGTAAATCAGAAAAGTATTTTTAAAGCAGAAAACACATGACTATTTATGCATAACTTAAATGCCTATTGGGTATAAAAACAAGAAAACAATAAAATTGTAGGAAAAATATGGATCAAATCCATTTTCCCCTATTCAGATATGAAAAAGTCACATTGAAAATTTATTAGGGGGTCACTATTCTTCTTCCCACTCAGTTTTGGATCATTATCTTTTCTTTTTAAGATTTTTATTTATTTATGCATACAAGAACTGGGGTGTAGGCCAGGAGTGCAGGGCATGAGAGGGTTCACCAGAGACAGAGTGGAGAGCAAAAGAGGCAGATCAACTGAAATACACTGCTGAGGGGAGCAGCAGGTGACACAAGAAAGGTCAGCCCCCCTGGCCAGGGATGGAACTCAGGCCACCACTGAGTGCCTTAGCGGTGGTAGCCCTGAGACTTAACCCCTAGACCAAAAGGGAGACCCTTTTGTCATTTTTTTAAGAACTTAACTCATGATCAAAGTTTCTATTCATATTAATGGATTAGTGAAAACTATTCTCACATTTTCTCTGGCAGTATACAAATATCTCACTACATCAATACAATCTCAAACAGAACAAAGTTATGATGTTATTAACAAAATTATTATCAGCAGCAATAATAATTGTATTGAATACTGTTGATCAGCTCCATGGACCCTGTCCATGGTAACATTAATCAAATGAGAAGAAAATAAATATCCTGTTCTACTGAGTCAAAATAAACATCTTGAGTAAATCAGTTCTATTTCACCTGCTTAGCTCATGGTGATGCTACGTAGAACCCTTAAATAGCATAGAGTCCTAGACAGAGGTCATGGTGATGATGGTGATGATGGTGACATTGATGACGATGAAGTAGGGCAGAGATCCCATGAGATCACAGATGAGAGGAGTGACTTAAACGACCAAGGTTCACACTTTATTATCCATTTCATCAGTGGCTTTTAGGTCAGTAATATTTTACATATAAAGGAAAGCAGAAGATTATGCATAAAAGAAGAAAATAGAATTCAAAGAGTCCTCAAAAACAGAGCTTGCTTTCTTTAAAAATGCAGAAATAAGGATTATAAGATTTGTGGAGTGAATGTTTGCTCCAATTACAGCTTTAATTATATGACTGTCTGGCAACCTGATACATCTATAAATCTAAATAGATATATCTAACACCACTTTATTGAAAAAAATTAAAAAGACAGTCAAAATGTTTAAAGAATGTGCATAATTAGTTCAAGATTTTGAATTCCATGGAGAAGTAGAAATTGATAAAACATGAAATACATAAAATCATTGTTTTTCTCAAAATTCGTGTAGATTTAAAACTCCAGAGCTGATATTTTTGCTGTCAAAATCAACCTGAGATCTATGTAACCAAAATAGAAAAAAAAAAATCGTATTCTATTATTCTGAACTACTTACTCATTCTCAAATGAGATTTTTTCCTATATGTTAATGTAGACGTACACATTCATAAATCATTGTATGCATTATATTTCTAATTGAAAAAACAGTAAAATTTGCATAAGTATGTATACATAACTGAGTTAAATGAACCACACAAAGTCATATTTTCAATTTTGAATTATGTCATTTATTGGAAATTCAGCAGTACATCATCTGTTAGTGCCCAAGCTGAAGAAACTAGGGGAGGAGATGGAGACAAGCTGATAAATAGAAATTCTCTGAAATTCTTAGATCCGTCTTGCTAAGTGGACCTAGAGTACTCTCAGTCCGTTGGTGGGAGAATGTTTTTGGTAATTTCATCCATGGTAAGGAAGTAGGGTTGCTGGGACAGCAGTTTAGTAGAAGCCGGAGTATCCATACCCTCCACAGCAGGACGGGCGGCAACAGCCATATCCGTAGCCCCCATATCCGTAACCCCCGTAGCCAGAGCCATATCCCCCATAACCCTTATAGCCAGAGCCGTAGCCTCCGTAGCCTCCACAGCCACAGCTGAGGCCGCCGAAGCCTCCGTAGCCGTAGCCCAGGCCGCCGTAGTAGTTGCCGTAGTAGCTCATGGTGTCAGGAATTGAAAACTTGGTTTGCAGTGAAGGTTTGTGTCCTGAATACAAATCTCAACTCATGTGCAGAGGTTTTTATACCCTAAGTTATGGGTGTGGTAAATCACCAGGCCTCCCTCATTAGCATTCCTCAGAAGAATTTCATGAGACAAATAGCATTGGTTCTTTTGCTTTGTTTACTATGCATGAAGTAATCTTCATCTCAGTAAAACTTTTAAATTGATTTTAGCTCAATTAGAATTCCTCTGATTAAACTATGTCTGTGATGAGAAAAATTATTTGCAACTTCAAAGACTAAACATCAGCACTCACATAAACACCACGTCCTTTAGACTCTGGGGAATGGAAATAGAGCATTGCAGTGCTGGCGCCCAGGATCTGATGACACTCCTTTGCTCCACTTATGATGTGTTTCTATTTTCCATGATAACTACCTCCCATCACTGGAGGTATGGAGGGCATTAATGTCACTCTTCTGTCCATGCTTCATTGGAACCATATTCCCTTGAGATCTCAAATATCTCAAAAGTCTACTTGACTTTTGTGTAGTTGAGGCTAACATGGTAGTGATCTTGCTAACAGTCACTCATGTTTCCTCTAGCTCAGATTTATTTTAAAATGTTTAAAAGAAAATACTTGAAATCTTGATGTGTCCTTTAAAAAAGACCACTTAAAACTCAAGAAGAAAGAACAAATAAATATTGTTTATCCCCTGTATTTAAGCCTAGTAAAAATCAATAACTCCGTAATAAAATAAGTGTTGCTATTCTTTACAATAACCATGACTGTTAAAAATTCATGAGGGCAGTCTGATAATTTAGAACTGCTTTCTGGGGCCCATGACAGTGATTATTCTGGAAAGATAGGAATAGCTCTATCGATGTTTTGTGCAGAATTAGGTAGATAAATAAAAACGTAGACAGCTGGAGTCATAGTGAATTTTCCTTGATTAATCTACACATATGTTTACAGTTGTGGAATTTGAAAAATTTAGACTTATTATTAAAACCCATCACCACCAAAGGTTGAGCAAGGTAAATAAATATATGTTAAACCTTTGCATATAAAATCTATGTAATATTAATGGGGTATTTGATATTTCACTGCCCAATAACCAAATGTTTTATTTTTGAGAACATGTTAATGAGTAGAGACATATTTGAAGTTCCTTTGAGGAGGGATTACCACATGACTTCAAGAAAATTATTATATTTTAGAAAGTCACAAGATAGGTCAGTACTTTATTCTATAATCACAGGTCTGGGACTATTGAATTTATCAATACTATGTATATTGATCAATCAATCAAAACACTGGCATTAGCTCCACCCTACACAGAACTAATGCAGTTGAAATAAATTTGCCTAATTTTCAAAATGTCCTCTTAATACCAAATGTGCTGTACTGATCTCTATACTGAAATACATGGAAAAAGTCAACAAATTCCTCAAAATAAAAATTTTATTAACACTGACAAGAAGAAATAAAAAGATTCCTTTTCATGAGGAAATTCAATTTGCATAAAAAAGCAGAGTTCTAACAAAGACAACTCTAGGTCTGAATAATTTAAATGATGAATTTTAGCAACTACTTAAGGAAGAAATAAGACTAATTTTACACTGATTCTTTCAGGAAATAAACTCAATCTAAAAATCCAGGATGTAAATGTATACACACACATAAAATATATAAAATATAGACATAAATATATATTAAGCATATACATGCATTATATACACATAATATATATGTATGTATGTGCATGTAATATTCACACTAAGTGGAAGTTTTTCTTTTCAGGGTTTCAGTTACCTGAAATTAACCATGATTTAGAATAATTATGATTTACATAAAATTAAGTATCAGGCTAACTTAAAAGCGTTTAATGTGACTTTTGATTCAATGTCCAATATAATGTCTCAGTTGCAATAAAGCATTATGATAGATTCCCAAGAGTACAAGTATAAGGTTTTGGTACACAGTGGCATACTTCCAAAAATTTTGTTACATGCTTAAACAATAAAAATTGACATAGTGAAGATTTGGGGACAGAAAATCAGTCCCTCAAATTTCTGAACAATGAGCAGATGAATTTGCCCTTACCCTATACAAAAAAAAAAAACTTATGGACAACTAGTCAAGTGAAAATAATTAACAGTGTCTACCTGAGAGAACAGGTAGACTCTTCAGTTCAGTGGTTCAATATGAAACTCTAACACAGCCACGTGATATCCGTTTCCTTTATGTGATTCAGAATACTATGAATATAACAATACTGTGAAAGTAACCAGCAACTAAGTGGTCAAATAAATTAAAGTTATAATCAGAATATTTATAACCATAACCTCAGCCCAGGGATTTTAGCACCCAAACTCATTGCCATAAATCAGAGTTCCCACCAGTATAATTTTTTATTAAGGATCCAGAGAGCCATCTAAGCCATATTTACTGTCAAGTAGGCATGTTCAGTGATGAGTGATAAGGCTCGGGGCTGCAAGTCTGGATTCTGACTCATAAACATCAAACAGGGAAGAAGAACAGACTGGGAAAGACCAACAGTCTCTCTTTCTCAAACTAAATCTAAGATATTTGTTTTTCACTGATTTAATAATAGGAATAAATGGTATCCCCAGAAAGGGAAATAGTTCCCTTCATTTCAGATATCATAAAACAGGAAACTTATTAAGATAAATGACTAAAGTTAAGACCATATTGTTATGTCATATTAGACACATTTATTGGAAAATGATTATAGATATCTCTGCCAGTATAAAATACACTAAAGAAATTTCAGATGAAAAATTAGTATCTGAGAGTGAAAGAAGTAGCTGTTGTAGAAAAATATCCAGTATTTATGGAAAAAGTCAAAATTGCTATTGAACAGCTGTACATTTACAGACATCTCTTAAATCTTATGCCAACAAGCTTGTCAATCTGTAATTCATCTTGTCTGCTTGTTATGAGCTGGGAATAGATTTAATAGAGGAAACATTTGAAAAGTTGGATTTTGTCGTTGGGATAATTCCCAAGAGTCTTAAGTCCGATAATTTAGTAGGAACCAGAGTTCCTATAATGTCTATAATAAACTGGACTGGGGCATCCCTGGTGGTGCAAAGGGTTAAGCGCAGCACTGTGGAGCTGTCAGTAGCTGCGGTGTGAGTTTGATGCCAGGCCAGGGAGATCCCCACATGGCCAGGGTGCAGCAGACCTTTCCTGCCTCGCCCGCTGCTCCCCTCAGCAGTGTATTTCATTAATCTGCCTGTTCTGCTCCCCACTCTATCTCTGGTGAACCATCTCGCCACCCCGCAACTCTGGCCTGCACCCCAGCTTGTATGCATAAATAAATAAATCTTTTTTAAAACAAACCGGATGGCAGATTCATATCCACAAGCACCATACCCAAAATCACATCCATACTCTGTTCTTACAAGTGCCCACATCCACAGGCATAGCAACAGCCCTAGTCACTGAAGCCAGAGTCCATGGCTTCTAGGTATTTCTCAGCTGGCTTATTACATAAAGAGTTTGATGATTAAAGACATGTAAGCATCTTCAGAGGCGTGAGAAGCCTTAGGTGCTCTATGTAAAATATTTATACCAAATAATATACAAAGTGTACTTCATTATACATGGGAAAGCCTCAGTAATTTGCTTTTCCTTATGTAAAAGAACCTCAATTCTATTTTTAAAAAAAGGCTTGCTTTGGTGTATCAATCAATATTTCCTAATTAGTGGTACGAAGTTTTAATTCTGTTCTACCACAAATTAATCTTGAGTACAGATTTCATACTTATCATATCTTCAAGAGCCACGTGATACCAGTCATGTTTTTAAATAATGTATTTCTTTCCTGATGTCTTCAGTAAGTCTCAAAAGCAAATGGAAGAAATACCAGCCCCATGTAATCCTGAGTTTATGCTTTGGGGATATTTTGCTAACCTAATGAATGATTTTATCATTTCTCTTTTAAGAAAAAACACATAGTTCCATTTAAACATCCATTTCAAAGCCCACCTCAAGATTTTCTCCACCAGTGATTATATCTTATTTTGCTGTAGATTCTTGGTGATAGGTCAGACTTTAATACTTTTACGTAAGCAGCTGATAAGATTTGATGGAGTCTATGTAGGATTTATTTTTATCTCCATCAAATATCTAGCACATTAAATCTATGGTCATCTTCTTATTGAATCAGTGTACCTTCCTTTGATCAATTACACACAAAAATCTCTGCCAACTTGGCAGTGCATTTGGCATTCTTGTAGGCAAAGAGATTCTGCTTTTCACCCACAAAATCACTAAGGCCCACATTTTTTGCTCACAATTTATTTATGTATTTATTTGCTGTAATATTGAGTTACAGTTTTTTATATGATGTATAGTATCTCCCTGTTCCGGTGTTTTTACCACACCACACCCACCACCAAAACACTATAGTCTTCCACCATAGTCCATGTGCTCTCTCCCCACTTTGTTCTCTTTGCTCTTCTTACCCCTTTGGTTGCCTTAGTTCTATACTCAGAACTCTAGGATTTGTTACTGGTTTAGTCTTATCTGAATCTTTGTTTTCCTATATTCTTCAGGTAAGTGACTCCTCCCGGGAATTTGTCTTTCTCCTGATTTATTTTGCTTAACATAATCCCCTCCAGTTCCAACCATGTTGCCATAAATGACAAGAGTTTATCTTATTTACATCTGAGTATTATTCCTGTGTGTATATATACACGACATCTTCCTGATAAGTTCCACTTTTGTAAAGATAAACTTCATATTCTCATTTTCCAAGAATAATAATTCTCCATCCAAACTTGAGTTTCTCCCCTCTTTCTGGCTCTTTAAACCTCAAACTAATTTAATAGGAAAAAACTGTAAAAGAATGTTTTGCTAAAATTGCTAAGACTGCACTAAAATGAAATTCTTTTAGAGTTATAATTTTCCCATTTACTGTTATTTCAAACTGAAAAATAAGGTATCATCTGAAACCTAAGGTGCATGACTTATATTACATGAGCATGAAGTATTTAATGCTATTAACATTTAACACATAAAATATAATTATCATCAAATAAATTCAAATAATTCCTTGAACTATCTTGTTTCAGTCACTTGAAAGAGATATGCCGAAGAAACAATTGTGCTAAAAACCTCCTACTCCAGAAAGGAAATTTATTTTCTTGATTGGCTATGTTCTTAATTTTTCTTCAGTTACTGGGAGAGGAGAGGAGTGAGGAAAGGAGAATTTGTAATGTCCAAAAAAAAAAAACTATATTAAAAATACATTAGCGCATTAGAAACAATGACTATATGCGAGTAATTCAATGCTCCAGAGAGGACTCTTAAGTTTCAACCAAAGAACCCACAATCTTGTTATTAACGCTGCTGCCACTATAACTATTGTCACTTCCAGTTTTTGTGGACTGTCCCACCAAAGTTTTAAGCTTTTTATGGAATTCAAGAAAAACATATTAGAAAACGTTTGGAGAAAAGGATTCAGAAAATGAACTTCCTGTTTCTAAGGTCTAAAAAAATCAGTAGGTCTCTCAGAAGATACCAAATCCACATCTCCTGAAACTAGAGCCAGAGACACTAGAACCACAGTGTGAATCACAGAAGCTTCCACAACCACAATCAGAACCTGAGTGTAGGCCACTCAGGTCTCAGGTCTCACTCTGGTCTCATAACAGCAAATAGTGTCACAACCAGACCTGTGGATGTGGTTGGTGGTTGTCTAAGTTCCTCTGTGGGTGAACTTACACCTGCAGATTCTTTTATACACCCTCAGTGATAGATGTGGCTTACCATGCTGAGGTACTTCAAGTTTATTCAAAATCAAGTCTATTCTACTATAGAAATCTAATTAAACTATTCTTTCCTTAATTAGAAGAGCCACTATTAAGGAAGTTTAAAATTTTAATTTGATATTCCTGCTGAGCTTGCTTTTCACAAAACCTATTGTTCCCATAATGAGAAGGGTTGATGGACCCAGAGAAGCCAAGCATGACTTTAATCTTCCAAGTCCGCTCAATGTCAGACTTTGAAGCATTGGGCAGCTTTCCAGCTGTATCACCTGAGAGTGTCTCCCAATTCAGTCCAATTTTTGGCCACATATTCTGTTATCAAATTAAATGATGTACATTATTTCTATCTCTTCAATATTCAAGACATCTTTTAGATTTATTGTTCACTGAGGTTACAATATTATATAAAACTGTAATTAATTGAATATGACAAGAGGACAATTGTTTACTAATATGTGTTTAAATATTTTTGTTAGGCAAATTTTCTCAACTATCATATGTTGTATGTTAGCATTTATTTTCTGAGTTGTGTTTTAATCTTTTAGTAACACAAAAATATTTTAGTTGCAAAACTCTTGATTTTCACTTTTCAGTAGAAAACCAACAAGACCAGGTTATTTATAATCAAAGGCAATTGGAAAAATAAAAGTATCTTTTATATTCTTCTGTCAATTCTACTCCATTGTTGAATATACAAAGTAGTAAGAAATAATTAAAGCATTTCTACCAAAACCATTCTTTGTGTTTGCAAGTACAAAGACATTTTCTCATCTCTTATTTGATTATTAAATCAGAAGTTATTTTATTTGTTCAATTGATTAGTTCCTTCATTCTGATACTGTTTACGCTATGCTATGCTATGCTATGCTATGCTATGTTATGCTATGCTATGCTATATATGTATGTATATATCTGTCTATCTATCTACCTGTCTGTCGATCTACAATTTATATAAAAGTAAAAATAAAGATATAACGAAGTGTAGAGGAAGTTATTATGTATAATTAAAAAGAAACTTACTCAGAATCTACTGAGGAAGTAGAATTTGACCTATGTTTTAAAAATAATATCAGTAAACTCTAATAAGGAAAGTCATTCACAAGAAAGAAGAGTAATCAAAAAATAGAAAGTACCGAGACATTCAAGGAATATATATGTAAAGATAAGAAGATATTTTCCTAGTTAATTTTAACATTAATTTTTTGGACATAATAGCTCTAAAGAACAATGATAAAATGTGATATAAAATAGAAAAAACTTCATGACAATTTTGAAATTATATTTTAATTCAAAGCTCATTATATGCAGGAAATTCACCTAAACGGATTAACAAAAATGAAACATTTTTTGCCAAGTGAGCTAAGGACTTTAGTTTATTCACTGACACACTACACAGTGATTTAAGAATGGTGTGACAGTGCTAGTAAGTAGAACATTTCCTGATAGTGAATCCATGAGATGTTAAGACATAAGACTCTGCCAGCACCACTGGCGCTGTTGTGCATTCGTGAGCACTCACTCTTCATCATTAGTCTTGCTGGTGGCGAAGATTCTCTCTCCCACAAAACTTTATTCAAGCTCCCCCAAGCTCTCCTCTGAACAAAGTCTCAAACTTTACCCGTAATAACGGCAAAGTTCAGCCTCCCCCTAAACGCTACCGAAAGAATGTTCCATTTGTTCCAACCAAAACCTGACTATAGGTGCTGATCTCTCTTTTCTTAGAAATATTTAATTTTAAAAAATTGCAATTGTAAGTCCCTTTTCTATCCCATTGAGATGTACCCTCCACAAAGGAAGAGCTCTGTGTGAAAAGTTGTGTGTCACACTTTTTAAAGGTGAACTCCCAAGGCTTTGCAAGAACACCAGTATGAGAGATAAGTCCCCACTGAAACGAATGTGTCCTTTGCATGGTGATAACTTCCTCAGTGAACCCAAACAAGCTCTCAGACATATCACTGATGATGTTGGAAAAAAAATTATATCACAGAAAGAACTATAAAATTCTGAATTCTGAAATGCTAATCATTCTTTACTGTAGATCCATAAGGACAGTAGAGTCTGTGGAAAGAGAAACAAGATTTTCGATTTCTGTTACAAAAGTTTATTAGAGAATATGCCCAGAAATATCACAAGGGATAATGAAAGAAGCTGGATGTCAATAACAGCAAGAGTGAGGCTACCCAGCCCGAGTGATTCTGGATCAGGGGGAAACTCTCCACAGATTCAGAGGGCTGGGATGCATTCTCTGTTACACTATGATGTCTTCTTCAATGGACCAGCACAGTCTCTTGAAGATGTCATTGATGATCTTGATGAATGCAAAGGAATCACTTGATGAAATAACAGCTGAGTTTTTATGCAATGGTTGTTTTCAGAAAAATCCAGATGACCAGTATCTTCCATAGAAAGAGGGATGGTAGTAGCCATAGCCGTAATCACCATAGCCACCAAGACCAAAGCTGGAACCGTAGCCGTAACCCAAGCCACCAAAACCACCAAGGCCATAGCCAAGGCCACCGTAGTAGTTGCCATAGTAGCTCATTGTGGCAGGGGGTAAGGATTTGGCTTGATTCTGAAGGTGAGTTTCCTGAGAATGAACATCCCCAGTCACACCTGGATTTATATACTGCCTCAGTGTGGGTGTGACCCCCTCCATAGATGCTTCTCATTCTTACTTATTTTCACAAATGTGTAAAACATTCTAAATACTCCTTGTCTTGTGACTTTACATGTGTTAATGCTACTGAGGCATAATTTCATTTACTTCTTGCTTCTTGTGCACTTTCTGCCATCAGAGTCTTTCAATAAAAGGTAATGACTATCAAGTCTTCAAAGCCTACAACTCTGTGCTTAACACACTGGCCTGGCTTAGTAGATGCAATCTTCTTCTTCTTGCATCATATCTAATTTTTCTCATTCTGAGCTTTCTCATTCTCTTCTTTTGGAAAGTACAACAGACCACCCCTTAAACCAGTCATTTTTCAATTCACTTCTTGGAGTCTGAAACCTATATTAGAGCCACACAAGCCTCTCATTCCAGTCCTGGTTCAATTTTCACATACGTGCAAAGAGAATAATAATTTTCATTCACGTTTTTGCCACTTAAACAAAACTCCCTCTGCACAGAGCAGAAAGCTCTGTATGCTGTTTTTTTTTTCCTCTTGGTGCACAAAAGTATTATATCAAAGAAATGGACATAGTACCATGGGAAATCCCTTTCATTATCAAATTAAAACAAGAAAATACATATGTAAAATGTATATCCATTAAATGAATAAAGGGACACTGTTTTTATCATTTGGGGGGAAGTCTATACTTCTTTACTTACAGAATATTTGAATTATAATAACTTTGTGTCACTCCAAGAAGTGATATGTGGAAGTTTTAGTTAAGTCTTGTATAAGCAATCATTAATAAAAAGTGTAATGCAAAAGGAAATATATTGCTCATTGCAAAAATACTAGCTAAGTCTATGGGGAACAGCTCATTCTGGTGAATAAATAAAATACAAAGCAAATTGTTATGTCAATAAAGTAATTTTATTGAAAAAATTCACAGATACTAGTTACCACAATGTTTATAATGTGGAAATGATAGAATTAATTTGCACTAGTTTGGTGAAATTCTACCAGGAAAATAGACTCTGTTAGTTGAGCTTAATGCTGAGTACTCAGTCTGCAGGATGATTGGTTGAAGATCCAAACAATGCTCACAGGAGATTACTTTTAATAAAGAGGTCAAGACTGAGATCAATCTTGATGAAATCGAAAGAACAAAAGATGAACTAAGTTAATAATGAAGATTCAAATATTAAAACAAATTTTTGAATGGAATGCAAAGAAGGAATTTCTTTCTTAGAAAGAAAGTAGTCTGTGTTCAAAGTTTCAGTCACGAAACTCACCAGATTTTAAACCCAAACCAGCAACCTCAAGGTCAGTCAGCCTCATCTCTCACACTTGTGAGCTTCATAGTGTGTAGGAGCCAGAGATCAGATTTAATGGGGAAATTGTGCTTCTGAGTTCCAAGAGAGCTCAATAAGATAACAATAGATCATCCTTGAGAAGAGTAGCTAGCAGAAGCAAGCTTTTAAAATTAATTTCCTGGGCTTCCCTGGGGACGCAGGGGTTAAGTCTCAGAGCTGTCACCATTACCTCCTAGGTTCCATCCCCAGGCAGGGAGCTGACCTACATGGTGCAGCAGACCTCTCCTGTCTCACCCACTGCTCCCCTCAGCAGTGTATTTCCACCTGTTCTGTTCCCCACTCTGTCTCTGGTGAGTCCTCTCAACCCTGCACTTCTGGCCTACACCCCAGTTCTTGTATGCATAAATAAATTAAAACTTTGAAAAAAATTAAATTCATTTCCTAAGAGAAATGCAAAAAACATGAGCAACTTGATGACCTCAAGCTAGGTTTAATTACAGTTTGTTTCCTTAATACTCTTCATAATTCATACTACTTAGTACTAGATTCCTTCATGCTTTCATTACTATGGCACTCTTGCTATTTGACCTAGAAAAAGTACTTAATCTATTTTGTTTTCTTTATGATGATAATGTTTTTCTGAAATACTGAGTTGTTAAGAATTTCATGAAATAAAATAGATTCTCAATAATTAGAAGCTAAGCAAGAAAACATATAAGGGGATTTTCTCCAGTCATGTACACATACCAAAAACTTACCCTAAGTTGTGAGCAATTATTCCCAATGGAATTCCAAAAATATCACGAGATAGTGAGGGCAGCGTTCTTAAAAAGGTGATAGGATCAGTGAAAACTTCTTATTTAAGGAACAAAGTAAATTATCTAACATTTTCTGAGGCTGGTGACAGAATTTGCAGGTCTGTGTAATTTTGGTAGAGGATGTAGATCTTGTAGAGACCTATGCTACAGGAATGCAATTCAGAATTAGGTGACAAAATTCAAGTTTTAACACAGTTAGCTGAGACCCAAATCTAAAATTAGAAAACCTGCCAAAAGTTTGAAGAGTACTGCATAGTCCTAAACTTTCTTTTAAGAAATTATATCAGCTATATTATTAGGAGAACAATTTCTAAAGATCTTTCCCTAAAAAGAATAATCCCAGAGGATAAACATTTTTTAATATGAAGATGTATCAATTATTAATTTAAAACATGGACAAGAAACAAAATTTACAATGGCAATAAAATAAGTTTTTTTGAAATATGCTCAACATCATTACCAAAAATAAGACATTTAGCACCGTTACTGAGTCACAATAATGAGAGAAATCAGTCACTGATATCAAAGCTATTTCCAAGATGAGTGGTTTTGTGGTCAGAAGTGGGCAGCAAATAAAGTAGTTGGAATTAAATAAATCCAGAGTGAAAATAACATTGACAAGATTAAGAGCTCAGTAGAATAGATTGTGCTAGTGACGTAAAGGATTTGAGTATTTTTTTCAAGTGAGGTAACTTTCTTATACATTTTAGAAATATAGGTTCACACGTCTACAAATGTATGATTCCACACCAAAGCCCAAAGTACTAATGACCTTCTACCACCATCTATTGGACTTTCTCTATCCTTTGCTCCTAACATCCGCCTCCCTCCCCTCAGGTAATTTCAGTTTAGAGCAAAATTTTCAGTAGAAAAGAAAATACAAATATCTTTCATAGAAACAGAGGAAGCAACTGTCATATCTGCCAATCTATCTATCTATAGTTAGAAGTAGAAATAGAACCTGGGCCAGCATGACTGATTGACGTAGTTCGTAGTGCCAACACCTGCACAAAGATTTTTATATTCTCTGGTGGAGGGGTGTGGCTTGATCACATAGTCAAAAATTCCTACTGAATTTAAATAACATCCAAACATTAATATTTTAAAGACCCTAAAAATAGAAAGTTGGACACAAAAATAGTTGAATGTTGGACACAGGGGCCAAAGCACATTGAAATCCTGTCAACGGTATAATGAGAGGCAAATGCCAGGGTTAAAATAAAGAAAAGAGGAGAGACTCTACTCCTAAACCCAAAAATATAAATAAGATATTTTAAAATAAATACTGATCAAATAATTATATTTATATTTATATAATTTATATAATAAAATATTATATTTGTTTATTAATTATATTTATTCACATAAATATTGACATAAATATATATAATTTTGAGAAAATTATTACTAAGTTTTGCAAAAAAATCATACTTGTGTGTGTATGAAAATCTCTTATATAAACAAATAAAAATGAAACCAGATTTGTTCTTATGCCAATAAGGAAATTTTATTGGGGAACAGGTACTAACTCTACAAGGGCACTAATGAAGTAGCAACAGTTCCAAATGCAGCCACTCTGAAAGGACTCCAGTTTCTTTGATGGTATTCTGTGGATAGGAATGAGTCTTGCTTTCTTCAAAGTGACTTCTCTAATGGTGTGTGATGTTAGCATACTTGGCAGTTAATGAGGTTAACGATATGTTTGACTTTGAAGACAGGAAGATGAGAAATAATAATAATAAGTTCACTAGTTGGAGTGATAGAAAGGGTCTAAGGTTTTAGTGATTGACAGACATTGGAATCCAATGAACAACATCTTCTATGGAAAGAAAGATGGTAGCCTTCCTAGCGAATCCCACAACACCAATATAGTCATAACCATTTATGGTCACAGATACATTGCAAGCTTCTAAAACCATCAAGAATGTGGCCGAGGCCTCCAGAATAATAGATATGGAAACTCACTGGTCATAGGATCTTGTAATTAGATTTATTTTGGGTCTGTTTTCCACAAGGTCAGGAACTTTTGTAAACACTTTTGTGTGTCTCTGGGGGTTTTAGAGCTATTCTTAGTATAACACTTAAACCTAACCTGCTCTTTTTGTACTTTTGCCAGCACTGTAACATGCTGGTACAAGGCTCATCTCCATTGCTCAATTCACCATTGGAAATGGTCCAAAGTGAAGTGACTATGTCCTCTTCTCTTTGAGTGTCCTCCGTTTACACCATAGTTTAGCCAATCAGAAAAGGATGAGAGCTTGGACCCATTTTTATAACCCCATTAAATATATCGAACAAAAATTTTAGGAATCCCCTGAAATAATTATGGTCCCTAAGAGCATCACTGTATCACACTAATGCATATCAGGCTTTGAGCATTTCATCAAAACGTGTGACGTAAATGGCATCTTCCTCACAGAGAAAAGGTTGGCGTCTATTTACATAAATACCTATCTCCAAATTTCAGAATGGTCATTTCACCTCTAATTTTACTCTCTAGTAGGTCAAGAAAAACACTGATTTCCCTCCCTTTTTTTTTTACCTTTCTAACTTTCTATAATTCTGAACTAAAATCAGGAGTAGCAAGTATGAGCTATTTTAAATTTGATTTCCACTGTTATCATGAAAAAAATTATTAACATTAAAATCAACTATTTTATTATGACATATATTTATTTTGTGCATGGGTGGATTTGTGAAAATAGCACCACAATAAGTTTACACGACAGTTATTACTTTATAGTGGCATTTGCTTCCTGCTCACAATCCTTGCCAACTGCTAATCTGTTTATTACTAGTTTGACTTTTTGGAAATATCATGTAAGTGGAGTCACTGGCTCCTCTCAGATTTATGTTTTTGATATTTATGCAATTTATTGTTCTTTCCTTTTGATTTGAGTAGAATGTATTATACATAATGTGGCACAGTTTATTCATCGTTTCAAGGATGTATAGGCTGTTCCAGCTTTGGGTTGCCATAAACAAATCTGCTATAAACATATGAGCAATGTTGTATTAAATTAATTTTATATATTTTAAACACCAAATTTATCCTCACTAGAGAAAAATAGCTGAGCTATTTAGCTAATTCTTCTAGATTAACTTTGAAATTTCTGATAGTCATTTGAAATACCATATTTGTTATACATCAATTTAAAATTTTGCATCTAACTACTGTGTCATATATGGTTGGCAGCAGATGTTATATCCATATATCCACTGAAAACTGTATCTGTTTCCCAGAAAAGGAAAGACTCAGGTCCCTGGGTTGCCATATCCATAGCCACAGACCAAAATAATTGCTTCTAGTAGCTCATTTTGTTAGGAATAAAAAATAAAAATAATTTGTTGAAATGAATGGAAATGAAATCCCTGATTGAGCTCATTAATATTTCATTAAGTCTTATCAAGGAAATGAAACAAATGAAACAAAACGATTATTCATTGATAAAATGTAGATATATGTGTATGTATATGTATATATTTATACATTCATTTAAACTTCCTATTCCTTTATGAATAGGAACCAACTTTGCTTAACTGTTAAAACCTTATCAGACAATCACTGAACACATCTCTGTAGAGGGGAAGTAAAAACTTATGGCGATTGACTTGTTCAAGTTTAGTGAATAGTAGAGCTAAAACTCAGACCCAAGTCTCTTTGAAGCCAAACTGCTAAATACTAATAAAGTACTTGTAACTGAACACATGATGTAAGCATGTGTTCTCGGAAATAAATTGTCTTATATATACAGGTGTTGACTATGCAGAGATCATTGGACGGTGGTGGCCTTGCAGGCTGACATCTACTTTTTCAGCTCTACCTGGCAAACTCCTTATCCATGTTCACACTTGTAGCCCAGGCTCTTTAGTAATTTCTGTTGTGTTGTATTATGCCAGGAACTAAAGACTTAGTTCAACAGCTAACTATCTATATGATAATTCCGGTGTCCTTTTAAAAGTAGGAATAAGCATTCAGGAAGTTGCATCAAATTTTCCTTGCAGATAAGAACTGCACAGACAAATTACAGAAGCATTCCTCTCACATTTGAAAGATCTGAACTTACTTTCTGAAAATGTGTGAACCTATAACTTTGAGTCATTTACAGTGTTGTAAACTAATGTCAGCCCCCCAAAAGTTTATAATTTTAAAATATATACAAAGCATTCTATTAGTCTTCTTTCAGTTTAGTATGCAGCCTTCAAACTCAGTATGTGGCTATCACAAGAAATGACAGCTGTATCTTCAAAAGATTCTCTTCTACATTTGCATTTTAATAGGTTTCACAACATCAAGTAGATCTCTTACAAAATGACCTAATACTGTTCAACCATTAATTACGTTAACTTATTAAAGTGTTTCTAAATATCACGTTATCTGCATCAGTTTCCTTTTATTAGTTTGCATTGAATTTATAGATCAGTTTCCAAATTTGGTATCCAGTTTTCATATCAATGAACATAGCAGGAGGGTGTCTGCATTTTAGGGTCTTTTTTAACGACTTTGTATAAAGTTTTAAAAATTTTCTCCATATTTTCTTTATTCAGATTTAATAAACTTGTTGGAAGTTTTGAAGATCAGGAATACCAATGACCTCATAAATGGGAAGTTCAAGGAGGAACTTTTTGCAATCAAATGTTAGGGTAGAATGGTTCTACCATAATTCTTCACTCCATTAGGCATTTGCACAGTAAGATTTTGTTCAAGCGATGAACTTGCTTAGTTAAACAGAGACAAGGCTAAAATGCTTACCATTCCCCCTTATTTACTCCAAGTCCTGAAAAAACTAGATTATATTTGCAGTTTCCTGAATTCTTCTAGAGGCATAATAAATAGTGCAATTAAAAAGAAGTTTTGAAATTATCCCAATTTTTCCAAATGTCCATGACATTTATGGGAGAGTTTTGTGACTATCTTGCTCGAAGGCCCAAAACGTGACTTTTCCCTCTTGCTTCTCGTTGAAAAATTAAAGACCAAACTGATAAATGCTGTTGGAAATGGAAAGAGCATCATTTTGATGGGACATAATATCTGCTTTATTATTTCTCTAAACAGATACTTGGATAAAATCTGAGAAGGCCTTTGGGGTGACCAGGTTTATTTTATCTAAGGGGTGAAAGAAGTGAAGACAAGCACATATAATTGAAAGAAGTTGAAATTCTTGACAATGAAAACTTGGAGAAAGAGCTTGGTTTGCATAATTAATTTGAACAGATAGTAAAAAATCACAAGCCGGTTCTCTAAAATTGATTATAAGCTGCCTTGGGCTAATGTCTCTGCTTTTGTTGATGAGGCTGTTTAGCTGTACATATTTATGAGAAGATATAAATTAAAACCACAAGCTCTCTAATAGGCAGTTATAAATGACCTCTAATTATAGGTTTAAACACAGTCCATTCTGAAACAAACTCATCGTTTTCCCTTCCCAAATGTCTTTCAGTTATAGGAAGAGATGTTCAGAATTTGGAAAGAATTTTAAGACTGAAATCAAAAGTCTCATATTGAATCATCTGTTTCCATTCTGTCACCTATTGTTTATATGATCTAAATAAAGTTTTATAAAGCACAAAATACTGATCACTGATAGGGGTTAGATCATGCCCCACCATCTCCTCAAGAAAAAGATATATTGAAGTTCTAATGTGTGCCTCCATACTTGTAGATGTGATTTTATTTGGAAATAGGGTCTTTGTAGATTTCATCAACTTGAGATGAGGTCAAAATTAGGTCATTAGGGTGGCCCTAATTCAGTTTGATTATTTAATTCAAATTGTGTCCATATCAGAGGAGGAAATTTGGACAGAGACAAACATATCCAGAAAGAACACCAGGTAACAAAGAAGGGGGAGACTAGAGTACTGCATCTGCCAGGGAAGGAATGCCAGATTACCTAAGGGCTTCTCCAACAAGTTTCAGAGGACGCCTGGACCTCGTTGAACTTCTAGCCTTCAGGGCACTGAGACCAAAAAATTGTCTTGTTTTAAGCCACCCAGTCAATGACACCTTGGTACAGCAGCCCTAGGTAGTTGTTTTTTTTAATATTTATTTATTTTTGCATGGAAGAACTGGGGTGTAGGCCAGAGGTATGGAGGGGTGAGACGATTCACCAGAGACAGAGTGGGGAACAGAACTGGCAGATCTATTGAACTACATTGCTGAGGGGAGCAGCAGGAGAGATAGAAGAGGTCTGATGTGCCATGTGCCAGTCAGTTCCCTGGCTGGGATCAAACTCAGGCCATAGAGGTGATGGTGCTGAGACTTAACCTCTAGGCCACAAGGGAGGCCTGCTGTAGGTAATTTTTTACATTTTTTTCTGATTTTATTAGTTTTCCAATTATTGACACAACTATGTAATTCTGGGATTGTAACTTCACACGTACATATGTGCATATATTTTTATCACTCTGCACCAAAACTCCAGTGCCCATACCCAATCACCTTTCTTCCTTTATCCTCTCCTTCTTCCTTTGATCCCCTCTGGTAGCCAATACATTTTTCAGAGCGTAAGTATTATTTTTACTGTGTCTTGCCAGTTTGTTTTCTTCAGCTATCTCTATTCTGCAAATGAGTGAAAACTGGTAACTGTCCTTCACTTTCTGGCTTATTTCACGTAACCTAATCACCTCACAGTCCATCCATTTTACCCCAGAAGGCACTATTTTATTTCTTAATGGCTATGTAGTATTCTATATGATCTAGCAGTTCCATATGCATGTTTTTACCCACAGAATATGAAAACACTAATACAAAAGGACGAAAGAATGCACCCCTGTATTCCAGCAGCATTATTCTTAATAGCCACATCATGGAACATCCTGAAGTGTCCAAGGACAGATGGTTGGGTAAGCACCAGGAAATGAATAAAATCACCAGGTATTTCTTATACCCTGCAATGTAAGCATACGTGTTTGGATGCATACATGTGTGATGGATGTAGGTTTATTTTACAACAGTTCTTGAAAGTAAAAATTATCAGACATTACTGATGAAAAAAATGATACATCAATGAAGTTACAAAATTTGCCTTATAGAGTTAGTCAATAGTGTACAGGGCACAGAATTCCTATTTACTTGTCTCCAAGATCCATTTTTCCCACTACTCTGACTACTGCATAGCATCGGTCAGAAACTTAAAATGCTCCTTTATTCTTTATTTCTCATGTTTCA
The DNA here is from genome assembly GCA_004024925.1 of Scalopus aquaticus. Lineage (NCBI taxonomy): Eukaryota > Metazoa > Chordata > Mammalia > Eulipotyphla > Talpidae > Scalopus > Scalopus aquaticus. The sequence goes on from PVIJ01003754.1 coordinate 92,373, forward strand.
GATTATTTAGAAAATTAATGATAAAATATGTATATATATGTATATATGAAGCTTGCAAATTATCTTATCCATAACTTTAATTACCTGCCCCCTTTATCACTAATTTGTTTTGTTTATTTAACAAATGATTATTGGACTGATGTTTTGTGCTAAGCACAGTTCTGCAAGCCTGCCCATTGCAGGTTTGGGGAGACTTAACCTCAAAAGCACTGGCAAGGAGCTTTCCTTTCATTTTTGGTTTTTGTGTCATTCAACTACCCTCCCTCCAACTAACTATTGATAAATATAAATCTTCAGGAAAATAAACACCAATAATCTCTTTGTTCCCTTTCTTCTCTTAGGACTTATGAGAAAGAGAAAAAGACCGGTCACTTATTACAAAGAGTCTGGGACAATCTTTCAAGTCGCTCTTCTCCCTCTTACTCAACTCCAAGTTACTTTGACTCCCTGAGCCACCCCTTCCACTGGTTGGTGATTAGCTTTCTAATCATCACTTCTAAGAAATGTCACCCTTTGAAGCATCACTAAGAAACAATAGGTTTTTCGATAGCATGATTTTGCTATAAGACTTGAACACATTTTTGAGAAAAATGAAAGGACTTACTTTGGAGGCAGATGCTAAAAGAAGCCAAACATTTAATAAAAAAATATAACATGAATTCTTCTGAGAAGATCATCCCCAAAAGAATACTTTCTAAAGCAAAATTAGCAATGTGATAACTTTAAAATTAGTAAACATTACCAATGAGATAAAGAAGAAGATACAATGTCATTCAAAGAAAACAACTTTATTGGAAAATGGCCATGGAGATGCCACCTGTGGCCCCATCTGTGACATGCTCAGACACATCCTGGCATGAGACTCTGTCGTTAATCATCATCAGGGTCTCCCTCTGAGATCCGACACCTTTCATTGTACAGATCGTCAGGTAGTCAGAGCAGCATCTGGAATTTGATGTAAATAGAAAGACTTGAAGAGCAAGCAGTAGGGTGAGGTCTAAAGTTCCAAAGCACCAGTTGTGTTATTCTTTTCAGTAGAAGCCAGAGAATCCATATCCGTTGCCTCCATAGCCAGAGCCATATCCGCCATAACCTCCAAATCCAGAGCCATATCCGCCATAACCTCCAAATCCGGAGCCATAGCCTCTGTAGCCTCCAAATCCAGAGCCATATCCGCCATAACCTCCAAATCCAGAGCCATAGCCTCTGTAGCCTCCAAAGCCACAGCCACAGCCCAGGCCACCGAAACCTCCATAGCCGTAGCCCCGGCCTCCGTAGTAGCTGCCGTAGTAGCTCATGGTGTCAAGAATTGGGGATTTGGGTTGAAAGGAAGGAGTGTTTCCCAAGTGTGACTATCACCTTCTGCCCAAGGACTTATATAGCTCAGAAAGGGGTGTGGTGATAAATACAGACCAGTATAATCCTCATTCCATAGCCTTAAAGACATGAAAGGTAATCTCTTTGACTTCTTTGTCTTCCAATTTAGGACCGTTTGAACCAATTCCAATGAAATACTCTGTGTCTGTGTTGACAATGATTATAGTGTCTTCAAAGACCTCATGTGAGGTGAGTGCTGCCATAAAACCCTTTGTTCAGGCATCACAGCTCCTCATCGGCATTCAAAATGATGGATACGCTCTGTTCAGAGATGGCAACATCCAGAGAATTATATTGATTAGCTAGTAGGGCTGAAAAAAGTGTTGGTGATGCTTGTTTAAATTCCAAATTATGTTACTTTTCTTTTTTTTAAAAAAAAATTATTTATTTATGCATACAAGCTGGGTGCAGGCCAGAGGTGTGGGGGATGAGAGGATAACCAGAGACAGAGTGGGGAGCAGAACAGGCACATTGACTGAAATACACTGCTGAGGGGAGCAGCAGGGAGACAGGAGAGGTCTGCTGCGCCATGTGGGAAGATCTCTGGCTGGGGATCGAACTCGTGCTGCAGTGGCTCTGGATAGCTTCATAGTGCTGAGACTTAACCTGCTGTGCCACCAGGGAGGCCCCAAGTATGCTACTTTTCTAGTTCACTCTACTCCATTATGGTTTTAAGAATTTAATGTTTCTCACTGAAAGTCAGTTGTTAAAAACGCTGACTATCATCAGTTTCATACTCTTTTTATAAAAGAATTGATGGGATTTTTTCCACAATACACTGAGTTTATAATATTTTCTCAAAGAACTGAATTTGGCAGTGAATTTAATACTGAATTTCCATTCAATTTACCAGCCTGGTCTAGATCATGAAAGAATTCAACATCATACTCTTTTTTCTATGTTTTACAATTTATTATTAATTTTTTTGATGAAAGTGATGATTTTTATTTTTATTTTATATTTTTATTGTTATTTATGTCTTTTACATTTTGTATTCCCCTTGGGTAGCCCACCACCAATTCACCCGTGATCCATCTCCATGGTCCCTTGTGCTCTTTTCTATTCCATTTTGTGCCCTTTTTCTTCCCTCCCTCCGCCTCCCTCCCCCCCTCCCCCACTGATTGTCTCTCTCCCACCCGGCCTCCCTATAGTCCTGTTATAAGTGAAACCATTCGATATTTTTCTCTTTCTCTCTGGCTTATTTCACTGAGTATGATCCCCTCTAATTCCATCCATGTCGCTGCAAATTGCATGTGTTTATCTTCTTTCCATGCTGAATAGTATTCCATTGTGTATATGTACCATATCTTCTTGATCCAATCATCTATTTTTGGACATCTGGGTTGCTTCTATACCTTTACTATTGTGAACAGTGCCGCAGTGAACATACGGGTGCATGTATCCTTTCGGATTAGTGTTTTTGTATCCTTTGGGTAAATTCCCAAAAGTGGGATTGCTGGGTCGTATGGAAGCTCCATGTTTAGCAGTCTGAGGAATCGCCATACAGCTTTCCATAGTTGTTGGACCAGTTCACATCTCAGCAAAATCTTGAAAGACACATCCCTCAAAGCGAAGCAAGTGATAGACAATATAAACAGATGGGATTATATCAAAATAAAAAGCTTCTGTACAGCAAAAGAGACATTAACCAAAACTAACAGACACCCTACCAACTGGGAAAAGATCTTTGCACACAATACATCTGATAAAGTACTGATAACAAAAATTTACAAGGAACTCACACAACTCAACAAAAAAAAAAGCCAATAACCCAATCAAAAAATGGGCAGAAGAGCTCAAAAGGCACTTCTCCAAAGAAGAAAAGCAAATCGCCAACAGATACATGAAAAAATGCTCAACATCACTTATAATCAAGGAAATGCAAATCAAAACCACTATGAGATACCACCTCACACCTGTGAGGATGGCACACATTAAAAATACAGGCAACAACAAATGCTGGAAAGGATGTGGAGAAAAAGAAACTCTTCTACACTGCTGGTGGGAATATTATTAATTTTTTAATGGAGTTAATATTAATCTACAACTTTGTTCATATGGTGGGAGTACAGGATTCCCCCCCTTCAGGTGTTTTATCATAGTGTACCCACCACTAAGATCCCCATAGTCCACTGTGCTCCCTCCCCAATTTGTTCTTATCCCTCCCTCTCTCCTATCTTGAATCAGTTTTTGTTTTTGTTTTTGTTTTTGAGCCAAAGAGAAACCAATGTAAATGACACATTGTCAGGAAGAATCACTAGATTTAATCTGCTAGTTGTCATTAGTTGTATTTCTTATAATAAAATCACCAATGAGAGAAGCATCTGAATTACCTAAGGGAAACCAATAATTATACCTGAAAGATAATACAAAACAATAGTTTCATTGTTGATGGGCAACAGGATCATTTTTGCTTTCAAACCACAAACTGGGAACTTAAATTACACATCCATTATCTCACAAATGCAATAAATGCTCATTGTTCCCTAAATGGCAGACCTGTCAATATTATAAAACTTTATCTAGTTAAGATTTCATAAGCAAGCTCTCCAGAAACTTTGACCTTTTGAGTCTTGAGTGTAAAGTGTCCTGAAAAGATACCAATTATATCACTTCATGAAGGAACTCTCAGACACAGAATTAACCCAAGGTAAAACATCGTGTGATCAATAGCACATCTCTGACCTACTAGGAAATCCAGGGATGAGAATTTTCATTGTTAAATGTAATTGCATCTCCCTTGAAAAGATATGTTCTATAAAAATGTATTTTCAAAACAACTGTGATTTTTTTTGGAAAAAAAAAAAAACTGCCAAAAAGATTTTTGCAAAGTGATTTATTTACAATAAAATTAGTAATTTCAAAACTTTCATATATATGCCTTTCTTTGATCTTATCAACAACTCTGTGACTTACAGCTAAAAAATGTTTCATTTTGTAAAAATACTTTGCATTTGAATGTAGGATTATGCTATTTTATAATGGTTTCTGAAAGGCTAAGAGATTTTCTTAAAGTTCTATAGTCAAACAAATGTGACTTTAGTGAACTTCTTATCACTTTATTCTTAAATCAAATGATGTGCAGGAAATGTCTCCAAAAACTCTTAAGAATCAAAATATAAGAGCTAAAAATACAATTTGTTTTCTAATTAAGACTAGGAAATAAATTGCTAATCTTTTACCAATTTTTCATGTACTTTGCTCCTGTCATTGGAAATTTCAATTAGTCCTAATCCATAGCTTCTTTGGATCACAAAACCCTATCATATTAATTTTTTTTTTCTTTTAACAAACATTCATTGAGCACATGTCTGTGTGAGGTAGGTTATCAATACAAGAGGCAGATACAGAGCTTGACCTCAAAGCTTGTACAATGATAGTGACAAAATCATCTAGGCCAAGGTCTCCCTGGTGACACAAGGGGTTAAATCTCAGCAATGTGAAGTTATCCACAGCCACTGCAGCAGAAGTTCGATCCCAGCCAGGGAGCTTCCCACTTGGCACAGCAGTGGACCTCTCCTGCCTCGCCTTCTGCTCCCCTCAGCAGTGTATTTCAGTCAGTCTGCCTGTTCTGCTCCCCACTCTGTCCCTGGCGAATCCTCTCTCCCCCCCACCCAAACCTCTGGCCTACACCCCAGCTCTTGTATGCATAAGTAAGTAAATCTTAAAAAAAAAATCATCTACGCTAGCCTTGCACAGCCACTACCTATGATGGTCACTCATGAGCCTGTCCCTAGTTCTCCAATCCAACAAATAAACATGGGATGATTCACTTAGATGTGAATTAATTTCTCAATAAAAGTGGACAATTTTATTTCACAGCAATTTGACACAATATACCATTAATTTAAAAAAAAATCAGGATTCATGCCGCTACATCGTTCTGTTTAGAAAAAGTGGTTGCTTATTTTATTCAAGGTGATTTGCTTACTTTTGTACTAGAAAGAATATAACCAGCAATCATTTAAAATATGGTTGAAGATTGAGAGAAATCTCTTCCCAGGTTTATCTTCAAGTTTATTTTATTTAAAAATTTTAAGATTAAATGATTTGTAAATTTCCCTGGGACCCAGTTTCCCAGCAAGATGTTATATTAAAATTAAGCACTGGGCCAACGCCTCCAAATTGCATCAAATGACCGTGCAGTAGGAAAAGGCAGCAAAACAAACATTAAGTAAACAATGAACCTCATCAATATTAAGAATTTGTTTGCAATAAGTCTATCAAGCACGATTGAGAGGAGCATGGTGCAATCTCAGTTTATTATTTCACCTTTTGATGTAATTGCCACACCATCTCCCTCAGATCCCATTCCAAATGGACAAAGTCCTTGTACCGACATTTCAGACGACATATTCTGGAGAGTTCAAAACACTGAACGTGATCACAAAAGCAGAGCTCATTAGGAACAGGTCATAATACGGTATCAAGTGTTTCTATAATGTAGGAAACTAATGAGACCTTGACTACTATCTAAAATAGTGATATTTCAAGGAGGTTCAGACTACTAGAAAGCCTGGGAACCTATAACAAACCTTTAAAAACAAATGATCTAAAAGTATAACCCAAGTGAAGAGGGCGGAGGTGTCCAGTAGACTATGGAGGAGGATTATTGGGGTTTTACATTGGTGTGGTGTGATAACATACATTTGTAAAGGTGTGTGTCAATATCCTGAAAACATATGCAATAATATAAATTAATGTTGCCTAAAGAAATGTAAATAAAATAAATACACTCCAGAAAATAAATTGGTAAATGCACTTCAGTTGTTTTAAATTCAGTGTTCAATTTTGCTTTTGAGAGACAATATCTTTTGAAAGAAACTCACTTTACAGTTGGGAAAGCAGAAAAGCCAATTAAATTAACTTCTCAGGGCCTCCCTGGTGGCGCAAGGGGTTAAGTCTCAGCACTATGAAGCTATATCAGCCACTGCAGCACCATTGATCCCCGGCCATCCCCTCAGCAGTGTGTTTCAGTCAATCTGCCTGTTTCTGCTCCCCACTTTGTCTCTGGCGGATCTTCTCACCCCCCCATACACACACCTCTGGCCTACACCCCAGCTTTTGTATGCATTAATAAATAAATCTTTTTAGGGCCTCCCTGGTAGCGCAGCAGTTAAGCACTGCGCTGTGGAGCCGTCAGCAGCAGCGATGTGAGCTCGACACCCGGCCAGGGAGATTCCCACATGGTGCGGCAGACCTCTCCTGCCTCGCCCGCTGCTCCCCTCAACAGTGTACTTCAGTCTATCTGCCGTTCTGCTCCCCGCTCTGTCTCTGGTGAAACTTCTCACTGCCCCATGCCTCTGGCCTATACCCCAGCTTGTATGCATAAATAAATAAATTTTTAAAATAAATAAATAAATATTTTTAAAACACAGATAAACTTCTCAAGGAAGCAGAGTAGATTTCTCTCTCTCCTTGCCTACCTATCTACCTATCCATCTATATTTATACATTTTTAATTTAGATATAAAAGTGAACTTAATTGCATATCTATATGGGGCATTAGAAATTTGAATATTCAGCATCCCTGGGTACAATGGCATTTATATAGTGATTTTTTATCTTATATATTAATGTAAATATTATTTTCATCACTGTAGATTTATTGTCTCAAGCAGCCTCAGTATACACACCATGCTTATTGGAATAAAGTTTGCAGTTAGTTTATTTTTTAAGTCGTAAAAAATAGTGTGCACAAAATGATTTTACAAAATCAAAATCACACACACAAATCATTGCAAAGGGAAGAAGGACACATGGGTTCTGTCCACCTTATTGTCCCAGATCCTCAAGACTTAGGGCAATGCCTCACGCAAACAGTAAGCCTTTGTTGAATCAAATTCACTCATGAACCAAAGCATCAAGGAATCAAAACACCACTTCAGAAGAAAGAAGTGCAGTGTCCTGATTTAAATCCTCTAAACCCATCAAAAACATATCAAAATGAACGAATCAAACCACACTTCCTATGTCAGTCAAATTTTTATTTAAAAATCTTTTAAAATACAGGTTATACAGAGTCACAAAAATTTTATTTAGCAAATAATAATGGAGGAAAGCCTGATCAGTGGAAAGTCTCCATATTCTTCCAGAGGGAAAAGACCAAGTTCTTTGCTGGCAAAGTCAGGCCAATAAATGATATTTTCTCTACATCAAGAAAAGTGCTTCATTAGTGATGCCTGTGGCCAACTGCATGGGGAGAGGGTCTACAGGTTTGTATGAGGAGCTACAGGTTTCTAGTAGAAGCCGGAGTACCCATACCCTCCACAGCAGGACGGGCGGCAGCAGCCATAGCCGTAGCCCCCATAGCCAGACCCCCATCCTCCATAACCTCCACAGCCATAACCCCCAAAGCCAGAGCCGTAGCCTCCGTAGCCGCAGCCACAGCCCCATCTGCGGAAGCTGCCACAGCCGCAGCCCAGGCCGCCGAAGCCTCCATAGCCGTAGCCCAGGCCGCCATAGTAGTTGCCGTAGTAGCTCATGGTGTCAGGGGAGATGAGTTTGGTTAGCGGCTGAAGAAGAGTTTTCTTAGTTTGAGTGTCTCGAGCTTCCTAGGAAGTTTTTATACCCTCAGAAGTGGGTGTGGTAAACATCAATGACAAGTGATCTCATTTCCATGTAACAGAATAATTTAAAGTCTACACATTTTTTGAATAGTTTTCTTACTTACCAAAAGGTTCAGATTCTTATTAAAGGACCTTTGGTAATAATAATTATTTTTCAGCGAGTTTGCATTCCTAAGAACAAAATACTTCCAAGATGAAAAATGATATTAGACTCTTCAAAGGCCGTGCTTGTGTTCTAATTAAAATGGTCTAATCTAGTTGATAGCTTCCAGTAGCCCTGTAATTACATAACCTCGGATTGCTTTTCTCTTTAATTTGCATTCCATTGTCTTAGCTACTTATCATTCAGAAAACCCAAGGTCTTTTCTCCCCCGTATTCAGGACAAAGGTACAAAGTCATTAGTGTTTTCCAGATAATCAGATTCAGAGCAAACCTCATTTTTCAACTCTGTTTTTTTCTTTTTGCTTTATTTGTTCTGTTTGTTTTGGCTTGTTAAACTTTTCTTGGCATTTGGCATTGCTGTCCTCCCACCATTGGTTCATTTTGCTAAGATTCCTTCTCACATTTTCTATGGCACTTCAATTACCTTCCCTCTTGTAATTCCTTATTAGACTTCTTCACAACTCCTTATCCCTCCATTACCTTTAAAATTGTCCCTTTCCCTCTGTATTCAAAGAACGCACTTCTCCATGGAAGTTCATTAAATGTTATTTTTAAATTTTTTTATTATTTATTTAAAAATTGATTTATTTATGCATACAAGCTGGGGTATAGGCCAGAGGTGTGGGGTGGTGAGAGGAGTTACCAGAGACAAAGTGGGGAGCAGAACAGGCAGATTGACAGAAATACACTTCTTGAGGGGAGCAGCCGGCGAGGCAGGAGAGGTCTGCTGCACCATGTGGGAATCTCCCTAGCCAGGTAGCAAACTTGTGCCACAATGTCTGCCAACAGCTCCACAGAGCTGCGCTTAACCCGCTGCGCCACCAGGGAGGCCCACATGTTATTTTTAATAACAATGAATGCATTAATGACTTTCAAAAGACTTTGAACATCCACTCCATTGATTTGAAGATTGAGGACCTCCCATTTGAATTATGCTCAGATTCCATGTCTCCCCATAAAACTGTCCTCTTTGCTGTATATTAGTCATTCAAGCTACATACCAGGATGTGATTTTAGAATTCTCTCTCATATTTCATGAATTTCTTTTCCAGACTGACCAGCAGTAATCAGCACCCACTTGGTCACCCACTGAGCCACTTAAATAATATTTCATTAAAAACTACTCAAATTTTTCATTGCTGTCACTTGATTCAGCCCTGGATCTTTTTCTCCTGCAATAATGTAAAATGGTCATCATGCCCCCAAGAAAGGGCCCTCATCTAATTTGTTGTCCATGCTGTGTTCAAGTTAAGATAGTAAAAAAGAAGTCTGATCATTTCATTTTTAAGACACTCTATCTTTTAGTCATTAGGAAAAAGATTAAACTCCTTAAATTCACAGAACTTATCAACGAACTTATTTATCTTTATTCTGATCTCTAACAACCTAACAATCAAAAGCAGTGAAAATGGTAAATTTTAATGTATATGTTAAACAATTTTAAAACTGACTTTAAAGAAGAAAAGAAAAAAAACATATTCAGGGCACCCAAAGAAGATCGAATAACTTACAAAGACCAAAGAATTAGACCCTCTGAGGCAACATACAAAGCACAGCAATAACTCTGCAAAATTTTCCAAAAATCAAGGAAAGATAATAGGAACCAAATATTTTATGTCTAACTATATGTCCTTCAAATATCCCAGCTATTTAAAAAAAAGTAGTTTTTAGCTAATCAAGATCTTGGGGAAATCACTGGACCCATGAGGTCCTCTTAATCAACCGAGGCACCAAATGATCTGACTGGGAAAAATTAGGCTCAGGGTATGTTTCAGAATTGAATCTATTTAATTTTTATCTAAAACAAAACCAAATATGAGGCTATGGAAGCATAATACAGTATGAGAAAGTAATTGATAGTTAAGAGATAATCATTAATGTTTGTCTTTTAAAACATAAATGAGAGCGAAAATTTAAAGAAGGAAAAGATCATATGTGATTTCTGTTTCTAATTTTTTTAGCATCTCCGCTGTTTCCATAATGACTCTGCCAATTTATATTCCATCAGCAGGGTAAAAGGTTTCCATTCAGTCCACATTCTTTTTAATGCTGATTTCTTATCTTTTGGATAATAGCCATGTTCACAGGTATGAGGTGATGGCTCATTGTTATTTTGATTTGCATTTCTCTAATAATGAGATAAAAAATAAAGACTCCACTGATACATATAGGACAAGATTTAGGGTAAATCAGCGTCTAAACTCTGCTCCTCACCTAGCCTTCATCTGACTGCTCATTAGCTTCCGATTTTCAACAGAGCTATGTCCATAGATTTCAGGTTCATTTACAATAAACTGAAGAAACTAGAATTGCTTAAATGAGCACTAAAAGCATTCATAGAACAGTCAGCAACGAGCAGAATAAACCATTCAAATTATCTTTCACTCATTTTCATTTTCAGCCTGTAAACTCCATTAATCACTGAGGGTCAAAATTGTCTCAGATACATCTAAGGAGAGGGGAAGAGGCTAGAGGTTTATCATTAATCTTTGCCCTGTTACCATGTATTTAATATTTTGATGCTATCATTGCTTTCATAAACCTTAAGGATTTTTAAATTTTGTTTTGTAATTCTGTGTAAGTATAAATGCAATGCATTCCTGTAAACTAAATATATACTAAGGAAAGGATAAATTCATTACAAATTATAATAGATTCTTTCAATTATTCTACTTATTAATAATAATTAGATATGGTCAGTTTTCTATATTAATATATTAATAATATGATTACAGTGCATGTTATTATGATCTAATTATTTTTATTAACATTACTTTTATTATTTTTGCCTAGTGAAAATTGTTAGGGTAATGATAAATATAACTGATAGAAGAAATCCATGTTTTCTTTATAAGCTCAAGAAGAAAACAAACTTTATTTTACCATCAAATAGCATATTAGTTTTTGGGGGAGAGGTCTGTTGTTACTAGCTGCCCTTTTTTAAAAAAAAGATTTATTTATTTATGCATACATGCTGGGGTACAGGCCAGAGGCATGGGGGCAGTGAGAGGGTTCACCAGAGACAAAGTGGGGAGCAGAACAGGCAGATCGATGGAAACACACTGCTGAGGGGAGCAGCGGGCGAGGCAGGAGAGGTCTGCAGTGCCACGTGGGAATCTCCCCAGCTGAGCGTTGAACTCACGTCGCTGCTGCCAACAGCTCCACAGCGCAGTGCTTAACCGCTGCACCAACTAGGGAGGCCCTAGATGCCCTTTTTTGTGGTTCATTTTTTGTTCTAAAGAAAAAGCATTTGGAAGTCATCACTTCCATTCTGTGACAAGCAAAAGGTCAGGGTAAAAACACCCTGAAAATTAGTGACTTTTATTGTACCTCCCAAGTAACTGAGTTCAGAGCAAGTCACTGTGTGAGCCTGGAGAAGGTGGGTCTATCTAGACTCACTACCTAGTTCTGCTGGCCCGGAAGAGTGGCCACTGGTGCTCTGGGCTGCACTCACTGCCATTTTGACTTATTGGAGGCTGAGTGGCACTACCATGAGAAACCCCTGGGGCTCAAGTTTTAAAAAGGGCCAGGTAGTTATCTCCAATAATTTCTTCAGGTTTTCCTGGTGAAGTTCAAGTCAAATTGACTTCCTGGCTCTGGCAGGGGGAAGGAAAAGCCATCATTACCAATTACTTCTGGAGTCTTCTCCATTAACAAAAGACAACTCAACTAAGAAAAAGACCTAGACAGAGCTTTACCCTGCGGAAAGGGTCACCTAAGAGGGAGAAATACAAACGTCTACAGGGGACAGACCTCCTGTGAAGTAGATTGGACACCAGACTTCCAGGGAAAGTAGTAAGGACAGGAGATGGGGATGCTAGAGGAGCACCTGTGAATGTCAGCCCGGAGATGTAAGATCACTAAAACACGGAGATTTAATTGTAAAGTTGCAAAATGATCCTTTCCCCTAAGCCTTATCACAGTAATGGGGTTCCTGTAGAAGAATGGGTCACAGCAGAAAGGCTGCTACATACACTCTCTGCAGAAGAGAACTTAGAAAATTCTAGTCAGAAGTAAACAAGCCTGTGGCTCCCACAGGGACAGAACATTTAGCACAACCCAACTCCTCACAGATCAGGAATTCTCACAATGAATGTTTCTGCCTCAGCTCCAAGTTCCAAGTAAAACGCATCTGACTTTCAACAACAAAAATGCCAGCCATGCCAAAAAGGCAAGAAGAAAACACACTTGAAAGAGAAAATCAATCATTACACTAGAATCGGATATGACACTGGAATTAAGAGGCAAAGAATTTCAAAGAAACTATGGCTATATTATGTTTTTTCCCCATTTATCAATAGACTTGGGCTTATGTGTTTCTAATGTGGAGCTTTTTTTGCAGTCTTCAAATAAATCTCAGTTGATCATGATGTATTACTTACTTCATATATTGTCAGATTAAGTTTGCTTTTCTGTTTTTAAGAATTTTGAATTAATAGAAATACTGGAGTGTGACTTTCTCTGATAATAATATTGTATTTTAATTTTGAGATTTTGCTGGAAGTGTATAGATGTGTACCCTCTTACTCTCTGAAAAAGAACGTTTTTAATATTCATCTGTAAAGCCATCTGACCTGAAATTGGTATTTTTGGCAAGATTTCTAATCATGGATTAAATGTCTATATGAGATTCAGAACTTCATATTTTTACTTCATTTTACATCAGTTTTCCTATTTTTAATTTTAATTAGAATTTTTTAAATTAAGGTAATATTTGGATAGCCTCATCTGGTATTACACCATTATGCACCCACCACCAGCTCACCCATCTTCCACTACCATAGTCCATTGTGCTTTCTTCCATTTTGTTCTTACCCCTCCCCCAGCTCCTTGGCACTTCAGTTCTATAGTCAGTTATCAAGGGTTTGTTTTTTTAAACTTGTCTTTATCCAACTATAAATTAGGTTACTTTATAGTCTCCATATTAGTGACACTACCCGGTATTTATCTTTTTGCTTCTCACTTACTGAGCATTATTCCATTATTATTGAGGTAACATTTATTGACAATGCTGTATATGATTTAGGGAGATAGGTTCATGGGACTTCAAATGTTTATCATCACATCCTAACCTCCACCAAAGCACCCTTATGCCTTTATCATACACCACTGGGTCCCCTCCCCCTTTATTCGCACCCCTCCCTTCCCTTTATTCCCACCCCTCCCTCTCTTTCTAGTAGCCCCAAGTCTGCAGCCGTATTTCTAAGGTTTGTTTTGGTTCAGCTTTGTCAAGTCCTTTGTTTTGTTTCTCTATATACCACATATGAATAAAATTTAATTTAGTACAATAGATAATATATATTTGAGGCCAGGATAAATGGTATATCCATTTATTTTATAAAATATTTTAAACAAAAAAGAAGAAAGAGTAAATAAAATAAACCACAGGACCCTTTTTACAGCTATTGATATTCTGACATAACACATTTACTTTTAGTTCTCAAGTGATTTAAACTAATGAAAACTAAAGTTTTCATTATGAAAACTAAAGTTTTTCCTTATTTTGCTTTGAAATGATCATGCTAATTTCTAAGGATTCATGAATCAAAAAAACAAAAAATAAACCGAAGTTTAATATGAGAGCCTCTTTAATTTTAGACTAAGGATTCCTACATTTGGTTCTAAACAAACACATATATATTGATAACAATTATGAGAAAGAGAAAGATGAAGGAAAATATAAGGAAAAGGAGGAAGAGGAAGAAGTAAAGGAAAGATGAAAGGAAGAAGTAATCATGAATTAAACTCTATTGGTACATTTCTTAGATAAAAAGAAAGTAGTGTGGGCCTTCCTTGTGGCACAACGGGTTAAGTCTCAGCCTATGAAGCTATCTGCAGCCACTGCAGCACAAGTTCGCTCCCCCACCAGGGAGCTTCCCACATGGCACAGCAGACCTCTGCTGTCTCCCCTGCTGCTCCCCTCAGCAGTGTACTTCAGTCACTATGCCTGTTCTGCTTCCCACTCTGTCTCTGGTGAATCCTCTCACCCTTCACACCTCTGGTCTACACCCCAGCTTGTATGCATAAATAAATACTAAAAAAAGAAAGAAAGCAGTGCCATGATTGCTGATCATCTTCATGCATCACAGCAAATTTGTTGTGATAAAAGGAATGAAGCACAAAACACATTTGCTATGTCAGAAAAACTTTATTGATTAGATGTCAGATATTGAAAGACAAAGTTTTGCTGGAATGTAAAGGCATTCCCCATGCAGAAGGGGTCCCTGAAGAGCACCACTAACCAAACACCATCATCCAGTCCATCAAGTCCTCTTCACATTGTCATAATCCATGTGGTCCTGGCTGCAGTTGAACTAACAAGATGGGATAACAAAATATACAGGACAGAAAGAAGCTTTCTAGAAGAAGTAGTCATTCAGAAGTCTAAGTCCATGAATTGTGAATTTCCAAGTACTTATTCAGTAGAAGCCGGAGTACCCATACCCTCCACAGCAGGACGGCCGGCAGCAGCCATAGCCGTAGCCCCCATAGCCAGACCCCCATCCTCCATAACCTCCACAGCCATAACCCCCAAAGCCAGAGCCGTAGCCTCCGTAGCCGCAGCCACAGCCCCATCTGCGGAAGCTGCCACAGCCGCAGCCCAGGCCGCCGAAGCCTCCATAGCCGTAACCCAGGCCGCCATAGTAGTTGCCGTAGTAGCTCATGGTGTCAGGAGTGGTGAGTGTGACTTGGTGTAGGTAGTTCTGTGGCTATAACTGCACAGGGACATTTATATACACTGATGGGTGTGGAAAGTCACACCTCTCCGTGTCAGCCAATAAGACACTATATGACAAGTGTGTTAAATATCTTATTTCCAAACACCAAACCATGACTTCCAGTTGTTTAGATAACTAGTTACATAAAAATTATGAGACACATTTGCTTTTCTGTTTCATTCAAATTCCTAGAAAATTATTTTTATTAATAAGATGACATTGTGTTTATCGTCCCCATAATTGTTTGGGTTTCTGAATTTCAAATTCTATTAACAATTCTCTATAGCTTCAGGCATCTTCAAATTATATCACATGAGATTGCATTTACCCTTCAATTGTACTCTTCCCTTTGACATTGCACAGTTGTTGACTGTTTTCTAAGCCAAGGATGTTATCTTTCTTCTCCCTGGAATTCACATAAATTGAATCATAATTGTTTCCTGAAATCTAGTCCTACAAAAACATGACGATCAACTATGATGCATGTCTCAATACAATGTGCTTTCAAAGTCAGCTGATCATCTCATTTGGTGATGCAACAAAGATATTTAATTTTTAAAAGAGCTACAAACTGAAATCAAAGGAATTCCTCAAACATCTTGTCTCCTAAAGAGAAAGCGTGCTTGGTGGATACTATTGAAGACTGCATAAAAAGAGTTCCTGCTAATCATAATAAATAGCTCCCATTCCACAAATCTATTTTTATTCCAGATTCCAAATTCCGTTTTATCATAGAACTATAAAATTTAAGAATTCAAAGAGACTTGAGGCACCACTTACTTCAGCATACTTCATTTATTTTTAAACTGATGAGAAGGCTACATCTTAGACAAACAATTATCTTTAATGACAAGTGAGGACTAAAACCTAAGTGTCCCGACTCAGCCTCCCTTCAGCAGGAAAATCTGCAATTGAGGCTCTGATTGCAAGTAAGAGAGTTTATTCTCCCATAGCGTGCAGCTGCTTGACAGCGTTGTTTATCTCATTTTTTTATTCCTACTAACATTGGAGACTACACAGGTGATACGAAGCCAGCTAGCACGTACAGTCAGTTAGCTCTGCTTTAAAAAAAAACAGTGTTCAAAATAGTTGAGTATCAAATCAGTATTTTCTACACTCACACTTTGCACACTTACTTCCCCTACCAGTTTATTTAGTAATATGAGTAGGTGCTTGCAGACCCGACTCTGCAACCTCTAACTGAAGGGCATTATTAATGGTGATGACCTTCTCTATTTGAGTCTGTTTCAAATAGAAGAGTGTAGGTTAAATAACATTTAAGGTAAATTTTTAAACCACTATTAATTTAGTGCTTGTCTTAAACCAATAATGCAAATATTTTGCCTGATAGAAGACATCATTAATAGAGGAGCTCATGAAATAGAACCAAGGAATCAACTCCTATTTTTTTCTTTCTTTTACCCCTAAAAGAGAAGTCAACTTCAAGCCCTAAGGTCTGCCAACAGCTGAGACACCAAGTCATCAGTCTCCTCTTCTCATTCTAAGCAGCACTGCATCCTACCCAGCCCAAGGGAGGGCCAAGCTCTGCCCAGCCACCCCAGGACACATTCCGAATATTGCAGAAAGATCGCTCTTTCCAGCCTTTTATCTTCCCCAGATATCACTGCATTCACATCTGCATTCATGTCTTCAGATATTGCCAAATGTCAGTATTAAAGATTCCTTTTATTCTTACAACAATTTTTTATTTTCTCTTTACTCATCATATCTTTTAAGAATATATTCACATAAAAGTCTGTGCTATTCTGTGGTTTTGAAACAACTCTAGAAAAAAAATAAAATAGAAACTGCAAAGGATAAGGGAGAAGTCCAATTCCCCAAAATATCTTTTAACCCCCAAAACTCTTGATGTCAACCAATTCAACAATATATGTCAGATTTGTTGCCTTCACTTTTGTACCGCCAATAAATGAAAAATGGGTGCAAGAACTTACTAAAATTTTTTAAATTAGCTCAGATTATTTTCATTTACAAGTTAAAAAATATAGGATGGTTCTCAAGGGAAACTATCATGTGAAAAACATCTTGATTGGAAAAGAAGTATATACAATATTTATAGCTCTCCTCTCTGTAACTTGTATTTTTATTTTTTCAGCAATTCTGATAACTCCCCACCTTTACTCTCTCATTTTCACACTCATTTTCTTTGAAATTTATTTAAAATTCAATATTTAAAAGATATTTTTAAAAATGTGAATCTTTTCTTTCACCTACCACCCACTCAAATTTTTATCTTTCCTCACAGTTTCTGTTTTGGCAAAGAGCCTAAAAAAATCACCCATGCTCCAAATCAGGGACATGGGAATACCCATGTCAAATTTCTTTTATTTAATTCCTCTAAGTTCAAATGAATTCTCATCATTTATTCAACAAATAATGGAGCACCTGTACCTATGATCTGGGAGATAAAGTCGTAAGAGAAAAACAAATCCTCCACCCCCCACCCCAGGCAACACTTTAAAGGATAAAACAGACCATAAACAAATAACAGACAATTAATTCATTCAACATATATTGACTAACCGGCTATGCTATGCTCAACATTTTTCTAGGCACTGGGAATCATATTTCAAGGTAGCAAAAAAAGTAGATGAAAGCCCCATCTTCCTAAAGGTTATATCCTAAAGCGGAATCAACTAATCAAACAAAAGATAACATCATATAGTGATGACAGCCAAAGAGGAAATATAAAATAGAAGTGGGAGCTGTGTCATGATGAATTGAGGGTATTGAGATTGTGGACAGATTGGCAGGGGAAGGCCCATCGTAGGTAAGCAACTCGTAGGTAAAGACTTAAAGGATTGTTATAGAATGACCTCAGTGAAAGGGGCAGGAGACTTAAAGGGTTGCTACAGAATGATCTCAGTGAAAGGGAGAGAAGAATCACAGCATGGTGAATGGCCATCATTTCCCTGCCCCCACTCACACATTTTCCAGCAGGCCATTAGCCCCTGAATGCAGGACTGCTGATTTGGAGCAAGTTGGATGTATATTGGCGGGAGAACAAAGGAAGAGGAGAGAAATTGGAGTAGATGCATATGGGTGAGATACGGGTCCTCGGTCCTAGCAGCTTCACCATTTTAGCAAAGACAATAGCAGCCATTATCTAGACCTCCTGGTGGATTATGTAGTACATTCTGAATTTCCAGTCTCTCTTTTTGTACCAGCTCTGTGGGACCTTCTCTACCGGAAGCTACCTTAGACTTAATGGCGAAGCTTCAGCCACCCCACTTGGGCCAAACCTATTTGGCTGGCATTTGCCCATGTGGAAATGGGTAATTCTGTGTTTTCAGTTATTTGAAATTATTTCTTCTCTTTCATTTGTGCCCTTTGAACTTTCACACCAACTAAAAATTTTTCATATTATAAAAGTCTGCTTCTTTGACTTTGTGTCTGGTGATAACTGAACACTTAGAAGTACACCCCTTAACAGTCTGATGTCCCCGTGTACCGCTTAATTACACATTCACAGGATGAGCGCATGAGCCACAGAGCTCTCAGGGAAGAGTGTCAGGCACAGAAAACTGAAAACACAAATGCCCTGAGTCTAAGTTTCCCCTGAAGGTCAATTGGCCTTTAGTGGTATGGACGATGGGGGAGAGCAGGAAAAGATACGCATCCCAGATGGGAGAACACTTAACACTCTCAGCAGTACTGTTTAAAAATAATTTCACACGTGTGCTTTGAGAAGTCATAGTGTTGGGGTTCAGTGCATGGGGTTCCTGAGTCCCTCTGAGAAAGAAACTAGCAGATGTTCCCGTTCATCAGCACACAGCAAGTTATTAAGAAAAGGAGAATGAGGAAAGAGATGCCTACATAGACACTGGCAGACAGTCTTCAAGGACAACTGCATTTTCCCAGAGCAAAGGATGTTGTTTTATAGTTTTCTTAGATGGCGTTATTGTGGAAATTATCGCCTTGGGTTGAGGTTGGGTTGGTCTTCCGAAATTGATAATACTCTCTGCTCCCACCTCTGGCTGATAATCTCTTCTGACTCCACCTCAGAGTCCTAGAACCTTCCATAGCTGGTTTAGTTAAGATTCATTAATCATCCCTACCCCACCTCAGGTGTTTGTCCTGTGAGACCTTCCACCCTAAATTTTTCTACTCTAAGTTTCCATCAATAGCAAGGGCTTTGAATTTACACTGAATGAGTTGTGTTAAGAAACAAAACTCACAAAGATACAGATATCACTGCCTTTATTAAATGATTCATGAATAGGGCAACATCCTGTGTAGATAATGCAACAGTTTACACAAAATGGAGGGTATTTATAGACAGAAAGAGGGTGGGACAAGGCTATTAGCAAAAGAAAATATTATTACAAGTCAAATCACCTTCCTTCAGGGACTGCAAGGGGGCCTCATCATTCAGATGGCTTCACTTATGCTGATTGGGAAACTCAAGATTGATTGGTTTAGGAGTACACTTTTAGGAAATTTTGAAACTCCAGAGGTGGTATGTCTGGGTGGGGTCCAAAATGAAGGACTCCATCTGTTGTTGTTTTTTTCTATTTTTAGCAGCTAACAAGTAATATTCAAAACAGTATGAGAATAGGTCTCTTAGTTAAGTAACATGTGAAGGGGACCTTCAAGTCCATTCTGGTCTACATGGCTTCCATTACTCCAGCACTGTGTGTACGCTGGATATTACGCCTATCACTAGGATGTTTCATACGGCAGAGTAGATTTTAAGAATGGGAAGATGACGTGAACTTGGCCTAATTACATGAGCCCTGCAAAAGCAGACTTTTTTCCAACTGGTAGCAGAGTAAGATCACAGACTCAGAACATGAGGACGATTTGACAAGTATTTGTTGGCTGGAAGTGGAGGGGCCATGTGCTGAGGAATGTAAGCAGGCTCTAGGCGCTGAGAGTATCCCCCTCCCTGGCCAGGATGGAAATGGACGCTGGCCCAACTGTCATACGTATTAATACTGCAATGATCCTGACCTATCAAGATGTTACATGTATTGACATTGTAATGATTCTGACTGATGGAAAGGAAGGGGACCATTGAGACAGAGTGACTTAAAAAGCAATTCCTTTATGAAGACACAGATAAACAGTCATGTGTAAGGCAAGGACAAATAAAAACTTGACAATGCAGAGAAGCACTGTCTAACTCAAAATGATCAAGTGATCCTGTTAATATGCCCTTAAAAAGTGGCATAAATATGGATCCCAATTGGAGGCAATTTGAGATGCTATAGACTCTGTTCCAGCAATCCTGAAGCTTTCTCAAAGATTTGGCAAGAACCATGGGGGTTCTCACCCTGAGAAGTGGTGATGCTGTCCCTTCATATGGGCAGCAACCAGGAACTCACCAGGTGTGGCTAGTCCCACCCACTCTATGTGCCAGTCTCCTGAACTTGGCCAAGAAGTTTGTTACCTGCCAAGGTAGTTTGTTCCTTGGCCAAGAAGTTTGTTCCCTTTGCTACCAAATGAATTATATACTTATATCATCAGAATGTAGACTCCCCACAATAAATACATATTAATTTTATGCTCATTTGGCTTGAGTCATAAGTGAAACCTTCCTGCTTCATGGAAAGTAACAATCTGGAGATTCCAAACCTGATAAACACGCATGCCTAGAATTCAGTTTTAGGACTGAAGACAGAGAACTCAATTATGCCTTTCCAGACTTCTATGTTACAGAAGTGGGAGCTTAAAAATGGGTACTGTCTTAAGCTGATAAATTTGCGATGATTCGTGAAACAGCATAAGAAAACTAACAGGTTCTTAACCTGAATGTTCTTATTACACAAATTACTATTTTTTAAAAAAATTATTAGTGATATTCCTCAACACCATCATATCAGTTTTGCTCACATTGATGATTCAAATGGAGCAAAAGGAGAATTGAGAAAATATAATAAATATGAAATATTATATATGTTAGTCTACATCTCAAAAGTAAACATTCTAGAGTTTGAGCCTCTAGAATCTTCTTTATGAGTCCTTCCATGACTAGGAGACCAGTTGCCACATTCCACCTGCCATACTTCAAAGGAACAAGTTGTTTTTTATACAAAGAAAGTTTTTTTTTCTCTATACAGATCAGTAAACTAAGATTAAAGAATTTAACTCCTAGGTCTGGTCATTTACTGTGATATTGGAAATGAAGTTGAAATTCATTCTGAAAACTAAGGTAAAAGTGGGTCTATGTAATTTAAAATATTGTTATAAGTATTAAAGGAAATCTGTAGGAAATATTTTGAAAATGGAAAAATAACACAATATTATTTGTTAAATATAAAGATTCTTACATAAAGTTTTACTTTAGAAGTCAATGAAAACTGTCAGCAAAATATTTCTCATTATGTTATATTAAATATATTTCTCATTAATCATCTCATAATTCATTAATTATGACCACCAAAATATTGTCTTTCTGTAACATTAACCTTTCTTAGACTTATAATGGTTACAAAACAGGGCACGGATTCTTCTAAGTTATCTCTCTTCCATTTCATATTCCCACTCATAGCAATTTTTAGATAACTGCCACCATTATTTTTGATGATGGTTATCACCTATGAGTTGGAAGAACTTTGCAGGTAATCTAAAGCTATCTTCCAATTTCTACTTCTCAAATGAATCTCTACTGAAAATGTGGAATGAGGACATGTCTGCTAGAGAACGCTGAATCTCGTTATTGTTACAGAGAAATGGGCTGCCTAGAGCACTCATCCCAACACAATGCTGCTCTCCAACACACTCTCCATCCCTCTTTCTTGAGCTTTTCTTCAGTACTGAATTCAGGCAACATCTCTTGGGGGGGGGGGGAACAATCACTGACCACAAGGGGCTGTATTGCTTGCCCCTCATATGAAGTCTCATTGCTCTCAATGCATAAAACTTTCTTAAAAGTTAAGAGAGACAATTGTGATAATACATTTACTATCTGAATTTCCATCTGACCTGTGAACTAATCAATATTGAGGCACCAGTCACTATGGCTTCACCAAACATAGAATCAGACAAGGCTCTTGTTGGCACACTACTCTTCCTTAAATGTCCCATTCATCTAGTAATACTGACATGTAATTTTCTGCAATGTGACCTGGTATATAATTATTTTTGTAAAGCTCATAGAAACTGTAGTATCAGTCCCTTGAACTTGCACAGAATTTCCATGCTGTGCCTCATACCTACCACTTATTGCTCATGTCTGACTCTCCTACTCTTTGTCAACATCTAAAGACATTCGTCAATATTTTCAGTAATACAAGTGGAGATACTGCTTTATTTGCCATGATGATTCTATGTTACTGAAGAAAATTGAATATGGCATCTTTCAGTCTTTTTTTTCCCATATTTTATGTGCTTCTCTCTTTGATCAGTTTGATTTATAGAATCCAAAACTAAGAATGCCACTGTCATAAATTCATAAGTAGGTCAAATGGTGACCTATTTTGTGGTTATAACCTGAATTCAATTGCCTTTCAAAAGTTGTCATTCATTCTAGGAGCATATTAAGAATGAAAAAAAGAAACTTCCTCAGGGAAGACAATAGAACTATAAAATCTCCATTTTTAAGGGTTTTATCATCAATGAAGCAAATCTTGTTTAAAAAAATAAAGTTGAATGAAAGGCAAAGACACCAAGTAGAAGTACAAGCAATGCGGATATAGAACAAGCAAGGACAAAGTGGGCATTTCTGAAATGTTCACGTACTCACCAGCCATGAAATGGGCTTATGGTCCTTTAAATAGAACTCCAAACAGAGTTAAATACACCCAGCCTGCTTAGCAAGGAGGTAAAATTAACCAAGATGGGAAAACGTGTTTTGAGGACCTTTTGAGGTGCAAACCTGTATAGTGTAATAAATGTCCATATGCGCACCCAAGTATGTAAGCGCCTACTGAGCCATGTATCCAAGTATATGCAGAGTTCTGGACACCTAGAAAAAAGAAGAGCTACTTAGCTACCAATTGCTATCTAATTCTGAAGGTTTATGGAGATCTCCTTCAATTGTTGTTTAAATGAGGCCCCAAAAGAAGCCACAGTAGGAGAAATCCATTAAGGACACAGCTTCCAACAGCGTAACAGTGTGTCCTGCTTGGAAACAGCAAATGGACAACAATGGCGAACGGGACTCTGACGCGCTGAGGATCCCGCTGCAGAGATGGGAGACCGGTTAGGAGCAGCTGCAGCTGCGTCCAAGAGACTCCACCAAGTGTGAGAACAACAGCCCGACTGACTCTACCCCCACAGCCACGTGGGGTCCAGACACAAGCCGTGGACAGGAGCTCTTCACCGAACACAGACACAAGTCACAGGCAGAGACACGCGCACACTCACGCGGCGCTTGCACATTTGGAGAGCTATTTCTGAGCCACAGACAAGATAACTAGGACACATTTCAAATGCCAAAGTCAGTTTAATGCAAAGTGAATTCTCACACCTCTCACAGGAACATGGGGTGAGAACTGTGCCGTAACACGTGTCCAGAAGGAGAACCATCACCCAAACTGTAAATCCTCCCCTCCCCACAGAATTAAAATTGTACATTGGAAGATTTTGATCAAGCAAGACTTGGCGTGCTGAAATCGGAAGGTCTTAGCACAGTAACCCAGGAGTGACTCGTCACTATTTAACCAGAGAGGCACTCATGGGATGGTGTCCAGCGGGTAGAAATCAGCAAGAGGAAAATTCTCCGAAAGTTCCGGTCGGGCATAGGATTTCTCAGTAGAAGCCAGAGGACCAGTATCTGCCATAGCAGCATGGGCGATAGCAGCTGTAGCCAATGCCCCCGTAGCCGCCGTAGCCGCCGTAGCCGCCCAGACCCTGGAAGCCACCACAGCCACAGCCGAGGCCGCCGAAGCCTCCGTAGCCGTAGCCCAGGCCGCCGTAGTAGTTGCCGTAGTAGCTCATGGTGTCAGGAGTGGAAGGTTGAGGAGAGAGCAAGGTGTTTGCAGAATATGAACTTCTCTGCCTCCTCGGGGCCTTTTATACACCCTCCATCGTGGGCGTGACAAACCACAAGCGATCTTGCCTGGCATTTTATCAGTTAATTTGTATGAAGCCCAAGTCATTAACGTGTTCACTTGGAGGAGAAGCTCGCGCATCCTTTCATCTCAGAATTCCTTTTATGCCTCTAAATTCTTGAAGGTGTATCAAATACCATCAGTAATGATAAAAATGACTGACCTGCTTCATCTCTGTAACTTAAGTTTCTTGAGTTTGGATAATTTGAAAGCCACACACATGATTTAAGCTTGCCTCGAAATAATAACATTGTGTACTAATAAGCAAACCTAAAGCTCGGGTTACACAGACACTTGGGGTGCAAGGAGCAGGGTGGAGCATCTGAGCGTGATGTCACCAACTTTGCTTTTTTTTTTTCATTTTTGTTTGGCCAGGGAACCCAAGTGCCCAGATAAATATTCCTTCTTGTAATGTTTTAGTTTGAAGCAGGATTAATTGGTATTTGAATACAAACAACGTTTTTAGGTGAATTAGTAGCATTGTTATTCTTATTGGTCCTTGTGTTTATAGTTTTATGCGCATCAACATCTCTGAAGTATGAAATATCAAAAAGATGTTTTCCATGAAGCAGATACGTATATCATTTTTATTTGTGAATGATAAATGTATTCTACTCAATGTAACGCAAGTGTATTAGAAATACGTAAAGTAAAATGTATATAATTGAGATGCCTATTTAGTACACTGATACCTCATTCTGGGGGCAGGGGGTGATCACAATGGGCTGTAGTGATGGACCAGGGTTGCTTCGTAGTGGGAGAACTACAGAGACCACACCTGAGGTTAGAAATCCTATAATGTTAAGAAGTTAACAAGGGTATAAAAAACAAGGTGCTTCATTAAAAATAACTTCACTTTAAAAATAAATAAAATTGTTAATTAATGATTTCTAATATTCTCTGATTTCCTGAATATTTCCTAGTAATACTCTTGGTTTGGGGGGGGAATCAAGAAATGTTATTGAATACAACAAAGATCACTGTGACATCAATAATTCAATGAGAAGAGTTCATCATATATAGGATATAGAGGTTGTAAATGTGTAAAAATAATAAGCAATGTTCCATTCTCACAGAATCCTGCTTGAAAATATAATTCAATAAGGGCTTTATAAGATTCCTCTTTTGTTTTTTTTCATTGTCATATGCAACATCCAACTGTAGTGCTATTTTTGTTAATAAAATATTTTCATCTCTATCTCGTTACTGAAATATAAAGAGATGTGCCAGTAAAGTTCTATTTACTCAGGAAATGTTCAGTCTTTATGAAATGGAATTATTAGAGGCAGAGTATTCATTTTCTATTGATGGAGATTTTTCAGAAATATCTGTTATTAACTCTCTAGATTATTTTTTTGACACAATTCCATGGTGATAATAATTGAAAGAAATAAAGATATAACTTCTATTATTAAATAACTGAACATTTTACTATGGGAAAGCTAACCTTTCTTTATTTCCCTATATTCCAAGATGATTGTTTCAATTTACGTATACTATTAAATTTTATATTCTTCATCTCATTATCATCAGTGTAAAAGCCATGCATCTACTCTGCAAAATGACACTGAAATAAGGCAA
Source organism: Scalopus aquaticus (assembly GCA_004024925.1). Classification (NCBI taxonomy): domain Eukaryota; kingdom Metazoa; phylum Chordata; class Mammalia; order Eulipotyphla; family Talpidae; genus Scalopus; species Scalopus aquaticus. The sequence continues at coordinate 117,799 of PVIJ01003754.1, forward strand.
GGTTTTCCACACTTGTCACTGGTATTGATCATCTCTCTGTAGAGGATGAAAAGAAAATAGATGGAAAGATTATATGGTAGAAAGATTATATGGTAGAATGCCATTATAAAACTGATGATATGCTCATATTTGGAAAACACAAGAAAATCAAATCAACAGCCAATGAGAATAACACAAGAATACAATTAGATGGTTCCAAAATAAATATTACAATATCAAAGATCTTCACATTTACTAATAAAAGCCTTTTTGAAAATATGCTGAGCAATAGCTTACTCTAATTTCAATAACAATGTCAAAAAGAGCCATGGAATTAGCAAGAAATGAAACAGAAAATTTGAATGAATGAGGAGACTTGCCATTTACTTCACTTTATGAGAAACTAGACAGAAATTACCATCCTTTCCATTTTTATTCAATAAAATAGGATCTTTATCAAGATCACAGTATAATATTTGGAAATTTTCCAAAATTGTCTTAATATTTTCTAAAAAAAAAAAGAAGGCAGTTCTTCACACTAGAATTTCACCAGTAAATATTAAAATACATGATATTGTTGTCAGGATCAACAGTTCATGAAAATACAACCAAAAGTCCAATTTATTATCATGCTTGCTTGTTGCCAGTGTTTTATTTAGGAATATTTTAAATATAAAGGAGTGCATTCAATTTTTACTTATCTTTTGTGATATATTTTTCAAGGTTAAGTTACAAGAATTAAGTGAATGTCACAAAATGTTTTTCCATATTGTTCTATCTGATCTTTGAAAGTTTCAGAACAAATTACTTGAAAACTCTTATTGGAAATATTTTTCTTTGCTACCATGAATTACTGTTCTAATTAAATTGTTCATTCATTCTTGAAATATTTATGGAGTAAAGCATGAGTTCTATTCAGATATTTTCAAATGCTAGCATGAAACCTAAATATTATTGTCCTACGCTTTCAGGAGAAACTGTTTCCATTGTTTTATCTCCTTAGTCATACTTAGCTTCATCTCACACACACACACACACACACACACACACACACACACAATTTACATCACAAGATTATTTTCATATTTCCTTAATTTCTCAAACCAACTAATCCATTTATTAGCCTATCATTTTCTACCTTATAATTTTTTAGTGTTTGCTGTACTTTTGTTTCTTCTTTGTACTTATATAATTATTTTCTCAGCCTCCCCTTTTGAACTACATAAATATCTCCTTATTTTCGGGCCTCCCTGGTGGCGCAGTGGTTGAGTGCTGCACTGTGGAGCTGTCGGCAGCGCACGATGCGGGTTCGACGCCCAGCCGGGGAGAATCCCACATGGCGCGGCAGACCTCTCCTGCCTCGCCCGCTGCTCCCCTCAGCAGTGTATTTCTGATCTGCCTGTTCTGCTCCCCACTCTGTAAAAAAAAAAAAAAAAAAACTCTCCTTATTTTCACTCCTTTTAATTTTTTTTTTTTTTTTTTTACTGAAGTAGCATTGCATACTGTTAAATGAGCATATTTGAAGCTCTGCATTTGTTTCACTTCTATGTTGAGATGCCAATCTAGGATTCAATGTTCTCATTTTCTAAATGTTTCACTGTCTTATTCTTTATTTTTTTACTAACACTCACTGCTTAATTAAAATAAACATTTAAGTAAGATCTTTATTAAACTAACCTAAACCTTTCTAGCATCACTGATTGAAAATATAAGCATAATTTAGTATTTATTTTTGTAAATTATCTAGCTATTACTGTAACAGAGAATAGTTTTGCTGCTTTTTTTTTTTAAGTTATATTGCTTTTTTTTTTAAAGGACTGTATATGCTTAGAGGCGCAGGATCACCTCTTCAAAGTATGTTACCACATGGGTGAGAGCATTTACCAGAGACAGAGTGGGGAGCAGAACAGGCCGACCTACTAAAATACACTGCAGAGGGGGGCAGTGGGCGAGGCAGGAGAGGTCTGCTGTGCCGTGTGGGTTACCTCCAAGGCCAGGCATCACACTCATGCAACAGGGGTGATAGGTGATAACTTGACATGGCTGAGACTTAACCCTGGTGCCACCAGGGAGAGCCCTGTGTTTCTCTTAGTTGTACTTTCTAACATTTCCTTTCCTGCTATTTCATGTCTATTATTTTAGCACATGGTTATTGCTATAACTGTTGTAACTTTATTACCAATTGCACCCTATTCAATGTGCAATAATACGTTGGAACTATGGAATACTCTTCATTTATACTTTATTTCATAGAGCTCCTGGACTTGTTTCATTGTGTTTTGCTTTTATATTTTTGGCTACCTTTTTTTTTTAAGATACTTAATAACCCTGTTTATGTTTAAAGCAAATGACTACTAGTGACATCTAGTGGGGCATGCTCCAGTAGCATGAAGTAATTGTATTATTTGCTAGAATCATTACTGATTAGATAAACCTTATATTTGGAACAATAAAGTAAGGCAGTGTCACTAAATTCTGGAAACCATGTAACTTTCAATGTACAAATCATTGAAAATTGTGGATATTATTCTTACAAAGAAAGTAAGAAAGAACACAGCATTCAAATACAATCGTAAGAGATAAATGGACATCTGGAGTAAAGGCACAGGAAGTTAGTAAAAGCTAAGTTAGATGATTTGATGGGTCATGCATACTGAGGCCAGGGGTGGAATACTCAAATTACTAAAGTATTGAGATACTGAAGGTCTTTATTAAATGGCAAAATATATTAATCTTACTATTTCTAATTCTCTTTTTCTCCTACACAAAGAAGCATTCTCTTATATGTTATAACAGCCAATTCTTTGAGTTATGTATTATTTCCAGAAAGAGGTATATTGATCAACCACTTGAAACCCAAAATATGATTATTAAAAGGAAAATTTGTCTCATTTTTGACAAGTTTAGCAATGGAGTCTTTATGCAGTAAAAATTCAGTAAAGAAAGTCTTGACCAGTTTCCGAGGCAGAGTGTGAAAATGCCATCTAGCAGATGTATATAGAAATGGTCATTGATAAAGGGACCAACAGGAAATTAGAATTACAGGAACTCACATACACTTCAGAACAAATGTGATCTTAGTATGGGGTTTCAAGTGCCTCCTGACACATTAAAATGATCAAATACACTATGTAATGAGTTTTTAAAGGTGTCTTAGTCCGATGTCATTTGATGTTCAGTTTCTGTAACTCTCTATGTTCTGATTGTTGACCCAGAGCACGACTTCCGAATTATTCTCAGTGTCACCGTCCTTATGGGAAAAGAATAAGCTGCTTCTGTTGGGTTTAAGGACTTTGGTCTTTTTGACAATGACATCGCAGGATAAATTAATAAATTGGTCTCTGATTATGATTTCATTTTCCATGTAAAATAGATGAGGTGCTGATACAATGGGATTTGGGTATTTCCATTTCCCTATGACAATAATTCATCTCTGTAAATTAATAAAATGATCTGATTACAGTTTGGATTGCCTTATAAGTTTAACTACAGGGGGAATTTGCAAATCAAGCAACTCAAATATGACAGGACCAGCAACAATTATTTCTTATTGTATATTAATGAATTGGCATTATGTATTATAGATGATCCACTTGAACTTGTTCATATTAGACAGCCCCTGAGAAAAGATTTATTCTCAATGAATTAACTAAACTAAACCATCTAACAGGATCCACAAGCTGAAGAGCTTGAATTTGTACACAGATGCATTTATCAGGGCAATTAATGCATTCCTGGGGGCTTCTAGACATGCTTTTTCTCCTCAGGAGATTCTGGATATTGCTCTCTGTCCTCTGTGAGTTGAATTAGTCATGCAATAAAACTATTGGTGTTGACATATAACTGGGGTAAGCTCCTTTTCTCTTTGTATTCCAGAAAATATGCTTACCCAGTCCATTGATTTAATGCAGTTTTTGAGCAATATTTGGGGCTGCCCTAGACAAAGGAGTGTGAGGACACTTATAATCAGCTACTGCAATGACCCCTGTGCACTGGCCTTGGAGGTGTGCACCCCTACCTGTGCAAGGTTAAATATCTTGCTTTGCAACTATCCTGCAACAATCCACATACCGCTTCTGTAACCCAGCTCGGTGGATTTGTTCTCCTAGCGGGTGTCAGGACCAAATAAAAGATCCTGTCAAGATGGCGCACACAAAGGACAGCATTTATTTCCTGTGACAAGAAAAGGACCTCACTTGGGGGACCTTGCTTTTCTGGCTTTGACTGGCCTCCAAGAATTGGGGAGTTAGAAGGAGACACGTGAGGAAGCTGACAATGCCAGCCTTTACCTTGATTTGCTTTTTACATCAATCCTTTTGTCCCAGAGCTACCTTATTCTTTTCTTGCTGTTTCCTGCCAGAGGATGCCTTAGACTGTGGCAAACTTTCAGGGCCCAGCAGCCCTCCTTCAAGCTGACCCTGATTGGCTGGGCATTTGCCCATGAGCACACGAGTAATTTTGAGGGTTTTACTGAGAAAACTATTATTAAGAATCTCCTTTCTTCTCCCTCTCTGTGGACACAAATTCTATTAAAGATCAATCACACTAAGCGGCGGCTTAGTCATGCAGCAGACGGCAGAGTCTTTGAAGGCATGTGCCCCTCAAGAATCTGGGGTCCCTGGATACCCCTCAATCATGTGCTATCTCCAACACTTTCCTTGCCAGTTTTAATCCTGTAAAGTAACCCTCAGAAATAATGCACCTTTTATCTTCCATGTCTGAATTTTTCCCCTTACACTCTATTACTCGGATACTTTATGTTGTAATCAAAACAAGTGTTCCGTTGGAGTCCTGGCAGTCTCAGAAAGTACTGAGAGGGTTCCCAAAAAAATAGCCATATAGAAGTACAAGGTAAACATCAGCACTTGTTAGTTTTGAGTTTTCTTTAGCTCTTTCCTCCAAGGACTAACCAGATTGATGCAAAACCACAGTGTTATAGTTTTGTAAATACAATCCTCATTTTATTAAAAACAAAATTATCACAGTCACAGCGACTTTCTCAAACTCTACTGTTCACACAGCTAGTTGTTGAAGCACACAGCTTCCAACTTATTCATGGCATGGACTTTCTGTATCCCTGGTCCTCTTTCAGAAATCTAGTCTAAAAATCAGTGGGATGAAATAACTCCTAAGAGAAAGAAAATTGATACTGGGATCTTCAATGAGTGAATTGTTTTAGGTAGAGTTCTCTAACAGTACCACAGAATAAATTCAAAGTAACAGCATTAAACACCCGGACTATATGTTCTTCTTCAACCACAAGAGGATTGCATTTGCTCATGTGCTTTTTGTAGCCATGCCATCTGCCATTATTGAGGACTCTGCTAAGAACTGGGTTTCTGAAGTCTATTCTTATAATGACAGTAAAAATAAAAACTGACTCAAGGAGCTTGCATGGTCCCATTTCATTCCCTTTATGTATGTATGTATGTATGTATGTGTATATATAGTTTACTACATTATGCAGTGTGTTATGGACACTCGTGGAAGTGCTTTTTCTCAGCTGTCAGGCCAGGCATATTATCTGAAAAGAAGATTTACTTTTTCTTAGGGAAAACTAAACTTCAAAAGCAATTTCGGCAGATGGGGGGAGTAAGTCAGGACTGCAGGCAGTCACGATCTCTCAGAGGGTCTCAGCCTTGAGATAACACTGTGGAAAACAGGAAATTCCAAAGGTTGACCCATCCCCAGAACCACGTCTATGATGGCGACTGTTTGTGTACTCAAAGAACTAGATGTCATCCAGCCAAGGACACCCCGCCCCAACAGACGATGAACGCCCAAAACCAACCACAAGGGACCCCATCATGGAGCCCTGCCCATCAAAATACACAGCGCAGCATCACCCCCTCACCTCATTTTTTAATAAAGCATACAAGCCCCTGCTTCCTGCCCCTCAGCGGCTACTAGCTGGGGACTCTTGTCTGCACCTCAGACACTTTCTATAACAACCCGATACTTTCTGTAGCAGTTGGGGCCCAAGGATTTTTCATTTCTACAGTTGGTTTAACAGCTGTGTTCATCACTTCTGCCCCCACCTCCAGTTTCTGGTTTGTGACACCTCCATCCTAAATTACCTACTCTCAGCCTCCATCACATTTAGAGAATGGATGTATTCTTCTTCGGGATAATTCTCTCCGCTGGACATAGGCCCAGCATAAAAGGATACCACTTAGACACAGGTTGATGGCACATAACTAAAGAGCCCTACCAGGCCCCAGGGCTACCAGGATTTGTAAATACGAGCAAACCCAGTGAGTGTAAACAGCAAGGTGATGATGTCAAAATTCTCCTGATGAGACATTAGCCCTGCAATATGAATCAGGAAATGATACAAAACTGGTAAATCATGGTAGCTTTAAATTCATTCACTGACACATGTATTCATTCAACAAATAGATAACGTGCATAACGAAAGTCCTCGTCCTCCTGGAACCCATCCTTCCAGGTGAGAGCTAGTATATCAAATGATGAGACATCATACAGAGAAAAGCACTACAAAAAGTGGCTAGAGAGTACAGCAAGGGAGTTGAAGTTTTGAACAGATTGTCTGAGAGGCCTCACAGAGAAGGAAATGTTGAGGCAACCATAGGAAGAGATGAGGGTGCAGGTTGTACTGATTTGGGAAAAGAGAGCTCTGGTTAAAAGAAACAACAAGCACTAAGGCACTGTTGGAGAAAGCGTATCTGGCATATTCAGAGACGTCCCACAGAGGAGGAGGGCGTTGGTGGGAAGGGAGTAGGGGGATTTTAGAGATTCGGATGTTACGGGGCAACCCCAGAGAGAAACCAGGTGCCCCAGTTGTGAGTCCTCACCACACACTTCAGAACTCAGGACAGGACCCAAGGGCAGGCACGCAGGGAACGGTCAATAAAGTGTCTATTTACAAGAGAGATGAGAAGGGGAGCACAAAGAGAGAGAGACAGAGAGAGAGAGATTGATTATTCAGTCAGTACATCCTACTGCTAACACTCTCTGAACTGGGGCCCTGGCTGCACACTGAAGGGAGGCAAAAACCCAAAAGCCCACAGACTCCCATATGTTTGGTTTTATACCAAGCATGACCCTTAACACCACCCTTAGTTCCCAGCAAAACCCCCCTTTCAGGTAGTCAAGAGTATGATGGGAGTTGTAGTCCTTGCTACCTGGGATCTCTTTGGCATGGAGGTAGGGGTGTAGTCCATAAAACATTAGTGGGTGGAGTTCATTCAGGACAACTACTCTTGCCCCAAAAAGGAAGAATATGGCTCCCCCCACACCCTCCCGTGAGATGAATAGCTAATGGATTTGGAACCGAGAAATCTTACATGGTCTTACTGCATATCTATACCTGTCTCCATTTGTCATTCATCAAGGCTGCTTGTAGGGGTCAATAAACTCCCAGACAGGTCCAGCTCTCCCTCTTGGTCAGCAGTAGTAGTTTTCAACAGCTTCCATCAAACAGAGAGGGGCTAATAATTGGGAGGTGAAAGCTATCAAGGAGGCATTGTGCTTACAAAACAAGTGGCAAAGAGATGCATGGAGATATGAGTGCCACACTAAAAGCACCTACTATGGGGCCTCCCTGGTGGCGCAGCGGTTAAGCGCTGCGCTGTGGAGCAACACGAGTTGCTCAGTGGCAACACGAGTTGCTCAGTGGCAACACGAGTTGTGCAGTGGCAACACGAGTTCGACGCCCGGCCAAGGAGAATCCCACATGGCGCGGCAGACCTCTCCTGCCTTGCCTGCTGCTCCCCTCAGCAGTGTATTTCTGATCTGCCTGTTCTGCTACCTGCTCTGTCTCTGGTGAACCCTCTCGCCGCCCCACGTCTCTGGCCTGCACCCCAGCTTGTATGTATAAATAATAAATAAATAAATAAATCACATGCCTACCAGGAAGTGTTTTCTTAATTTAAGGTTACGACACTTAGATTCCAAATTTTGAGTCCATCCTTAGTTTTGACAACATCTCATGTATCTTGTTAACCCCATTTTGAGCAGTTTGTTAATAATATCTGAATCACTGAGTTAGTTTATAACTTCGAGCACATATTTTATTGGCGGTAAAGGGGGGAAATGACCAGCTTGATCTGACAGTTTTGTTGTCTTAGGACCAAAATTGTCCACAATCTAAAGATTGTTCTCTTTCTTGTATGTTAACAAGAATTGATCAGTTGCCATGAATTCCACCTATGTGACCTTAATCTTTCCAAACATTTAAGGACTGAAGACCTGGATAGATGGTTAACATCCCTTAGGAGACAGAGGACTACGTAAAATCTGCATTTATGGATCTAGTAATGCTGGCAATACTGTGTTACTCAAATGCACTGTTCTTGCTCTGCATGTATCAGGATAAACTTTGACTGGGTAATAGTACATTTAGAGAAGAGCATTACCTCATATACATAGGTCTGAGTATGAAGAGAAAAGGAGGAGGTGGATATTTATGTTATGATTAAACACCCAAGTCACTGCAGTAAGCTATAGGTATCTCTATATGAAAATAATCAGAAAAAAATTTATACAAATTTTTATAAAAATAAGATAATGTCCTTTAAAGATAAAAATACAGTTTTCACTACTGGAATATGACTAATAATTGACATAAAAAGAAACACACAATATCAAGATAAATTTAATAATTGTTAAATACTTACTGAAAAATATTATTCTAGTCTATTTTCTATTAGTTCCTTGAAGAAATATTCCTTTAGATTCTATCATCCCACCCAGAACACAAATTCTATTTCAACCTAGTTACCATATTTACATCATCAAATTTGACTAAGCATACTTCTATCCATGCAAATAATTCCCACTCCGGAGGCTTTCATGCTATAAGGCTTTGCTGGAATTTATTCATAGAGCCCTTTTAGATTGTCATTGCCTACCGCAAGCACAATGACAAGGCAGCTCATTCTGGTAAAAAGAAAATAATGCTTTGATTTAAGAACGTAGGACATATGAGACATCAGACGCATATGTGCACTCTATTATTTACAAATATTACATAAAACTTGTAGCACCGATTTTGATGCATCCTACAAAACTGTAGTTCTAGCACTGTCTCCACTGGGGCTGTATCAAGTCTGAACTCATCTATCAGTTGGCACAGAAGTGATGACAGCAGAGCTTGACTTGTCAGGTGCAATGAATTTCACTTCTCTGCTGGTTTTTGAACTTATTAAAAACCCTTATTGTGTCCAGAACTCTGGGAAAACTAACATTTGTTGGACTCTGGTATCTTATCTCATTAAAACGTTGCAAAATCTTAAAAGATAGACAAATTCCCAATTTAACAATCAAAAAATTGAGACACAAAAGGTTGCGTAATTGACCAAAAAAATCACACAAACAATAAAGAGAAGAGTGGTGGTGGAAATTCAAATCTGCCCAGCTATATGCTGCTGGCTTTGTTTATGTTGATGATAATGATGATGATGATATTCCCACAACCATTGATATCACTTCCTCACCTGGAAAAATTGAGTTGAAGTATTTGACTTCTTTTATCCCCCACCACACTTCTTTGGACAAGACAGGATCACAAGATGTTTGGAAACTTATTATTAAGATTGGAATTGAAGCAACTGTGAGATATTTTCCCAAAGACATATTGTAAATACACACTAAATCTCTCCTTCAAATAAGGGAGTACCAATGTAGGGGAGAGTACACAAGCAAGCACACCAGCAATGAAAGCATGAGATACACTGCATGGGTTTTCAAATCTTCTGCTAATGAAGAACAATAGCCAAAAGAATGTGAAGTAGAGAGTTCTTTAAATTATGACCATGAGGAAGTTCAATATTAAATGATATGGTGGAGTGTCTTCAGACAGAAAAGATGTAAAGGCCAGAAGTCAAGGCAATGAGCAAAAATGAAGCTATTGTTTTGGATGACGGCATTTACTCTGCTATGGCTACATGAGCTGGAAAGTTTATCATGATTAGGTATAATTAATGCCAATTACTGCAGTATCATGCAGAACCTTAATGTGGAAAACAACTATGGGTATTTTTAACTGTACAACAAATAATAGCAAGAATTGTGTGTGGGTGTCTGTGTACGTGTTATTCATGGATTTATTAACTCATTCATTCATTTATAAACAAGATATCTCTTATAGCAACTCTGCTAAATGTCAGGAATATAAAAATAAACAAAGCAAGGCAGAATACTTTAAAAATTCATAATCATTGCATGTTCCTGGAAAACATATTGTTCTATGTGTCTATACTTATTTTTTCTCATCACCCAGAATTTTGCATCTTGACTTTATCTGGTGTCGGGAGCCATCAGACAAGATGGCCCCTAGCGGTGAATTACGGCCCTAGTTGCCTGAGTTGCTCATATAGTTTGCTTCCGATAAGGACGGCCTTGGATTTTTTGTTTCTCCATTCCATGTACATTTTCCCAAACTGAGGTCATCAGGACCGTTCCATTGTTTCCTGTGCCGCGCTCTCATTGGATCCCTGTGCGGACCACCCTGCATTACCTAATGTTACCTCCCCATGACTTTCACCCTATTTATGCTCTTCCCCTGGGAACAATAAAGGAGACTTGATCAGACCTCTTGACTTGTCTCCACTCTCTAGCATACCCCTGTCCCTTGCTCCCTGCTTCCTCCTCAGGTACAGCGTTGATCTGAACTGGTGGGCCAAGTCAAGTGGCGCCCAACATGGGGCCTGAGTACGGGAAGACTTCCAGAGGACAAAAAGACAACTGGAAAAAGTGGCTAGCCGTTCCCCCTCATACTCGTCGCCGCGAGAGCCTGTTGCGCCGAAAGTAAGGTAAGATTTTTAAGGTCTTTTTGTGACAATGGGACAGGAAATTAGTCAGCATAAGCTTTATGTTACTCAGTTAAAAGAAACCCTCAGGACGCGAGGAGTTAGGATTAAGACAAAAGATTTACTTTCCTTTTTCGATTTTATAAAACAGACTTGCCCTTGGTTCCCTCTTGAGGGAACTATAAATCATAAAAGATGGCTAAGAGTTGGTGATGCCTTTGTAAAATAAGAATGCTAAAAACTGTTCAGAATGTTTGGCCACTGACAAAGGTTAAAACCAACATTAGTGGCAGCAAGGCGCCAGGCTGCCAGTAGCCGTAAAAGTCTCAAGGCCAGCAACCTTGAGATAGAACTCCCCCTGCCTAGGGCGAGGATTCCAGGAACTCCTAAAGATAACAGCACAGACCATCTGCTCCACGACCCCCTCATCCTTGATGTCTTGCCAAGTTCACTA
>PVIJ01003755.1:0-128997 GCA_004024925.1 Scalopus aquaticus
TTGCTGGGTCATATGGAAGCTCCATGTTTAGCAGTTTGAGGAATCGCCATACAGCTTTCCATAGTGGTTGGACCAGTTCACATTCCCACCAGCAGTGTAGAAGAGTTCCTTTTTCTCCACATCCTTTCCAGCATTTGTTGTTGCCTATATTTTTAATGTGTGCCATCCTCACAGGTGTGAGGTGGTATCTCATAGTGGTGTTGATTTGCATTTCCTTGATTATAAGTGATGTTGAGCATTTTTTCATGTATCTGTTGGCCATTTGCTTTTCTTCTTTGGAGAAGTGCCTTTTGAGCACTTCTGCCCATTTTTTGACTGGGTTATTGGCTTTGTTTTTGTTGAGTTGTGTGAGTTCCTTGTAAATTTTTGTTATCTGTCCTTTATTGGATGTATTGTGTGCAAAGATCTTTTCCCAGTTGGTAGGGTGGCTGTTTGTTTTGGTTAACGTCTCTTTTGCTGTACAGAAGCTTTTTATTTTGACATAATCCCACCTGTTTATCTTGTCTTTCACTTCCTTCACTTTGGGGGATGTGTTGTTAAAGATTTTGCTGAGATGTATGTTGTGTAGAGTTTTGCCTATATTTTCTTCTATAAATTTTATGGTCAGGTCTTAGTCTAGGTCTTTTATTCATTTTGAGTTGGTTTTTGTGCAGGGTGTGAGGCAGTAGTCTAGCTTCATTTTTTGCATGTGGCTGTCCAGTTTTCCCAGCACCATTTATTGAATAGACTGTCCTTGTTTCACTGCATTTTCTTTGCTCTTTTGTCAAAGATTAGTTGTTCATAGATATGTGGCTTTAATTCTGGGTATTCTATTCGGTTCCATTGGTCTTTGTATCTGTTTTTGTTCCAGTACCATGCTGTTTTAGTTATTATGGCTTTGTACTATAGTTTGAAATCAGGGATTCCTCCGTTTTCTTTCTTTTTAGTCAGAAGGGCTTTAGCTATGCGGGATTTTTTGTGGTTCCATATGAATTTCATCAGTATTTGATCTATTTCTGTGAAGAATGTCATTGAGATTTTTATTGGAATAGTGTTGAATCTGTAAATTGCTTTTGGGAGGATTGCCATTTTGATAATCTTAATCCTTCCAATCCATCAGCAGGGGATGTTTTTCCATTTTCTTATGTCTCCTTGTATTTCTTTCAACAGTGTTTTATAGTTTTCTTTGTATAAGTCTTTTACGTCTTTTGTTAGATTTATTCCCAGATATTTGAGTTTTTTGGTTTTGATTTTGAAGGGGATGGATTTCTTAATTTCTTCCTCTTCAGATTGGGTGTTTGCATATAGGAAGGCTACTGATTTTTGTGCGTTGATTTTGTATCCTGCTGCTTTACTGAACTGGTCTATAATTTTGAATAGTTTTTCTATGGGAACTCAGTTATCGTGACTGATCTTCCACCTGCATAAAATAGGGTGAATTTCAATTATCATTCCCTCTGTGCCTCCTGTTACCAAGGCCAACTAAGAGTTGACCCTTTTTGATAGTTAATAATGAAGACTTAATATCCAATTATGATAAAAATTCTTTATAAAACCACCCTTATCTGATTGATGTAAACTTTCCATCAAAACTGAATTTGAGCAAATTTCAACAGTAACTAACATCATTATGTGATGAATAATAAAGAGGTTTCCATGTTAACTAGATTTAGCATTTATTAGCCATCAGGTAGTATAAAAGGTAACCATTTTATGTCTTATATTATGGATATGGATTTTTAATGTAAAACAGCCTATATTTCCCACATTAAATCCCCACTGCAGGAATTGCCTAATGTCAGCACTACCCTGAGCTGGGTAATTCTTTGTTGTGAATGGCAGTCTTATATGCTCTAGGACTTTTGGAGTATATCTGGCTCTCTCCACTATGTGCTAATAGCTCTCTCTGAGTTGCAGCAGTTAAAAAGACTCCAGATCTTGCCAAATATCTTCTGGGAGTGGGAGAATGAGAATGAGTCTTATTTAAGAACCACTGATATGTAGGAATTTGAGAACCACCATTTAAGTAAAAGTTTTGATTTCATGTTTTCTCAGAAGCTATATTTTCATACAGTAAAACAAATAAGAACATATATTAATTTCTTACACAAAATATTGAGGTAGGATAGTAATGGGAAACTTTTTTTTTCTTTTTTCTTTTTTTACTTACAAGATTTGGGATTGGCAGTTTTTCCTAATCTTCAGCACTTGTAGGAACCAAATTATTGATGTATTGTAAGACAGAAAAACACTATCTGAATAGTCTTATTGTGTGTATATATATGTACCATCTGCAGCATATTTCTAAAAGAGGTATTTTGAACCTCTTAAAATGTCCCAGGGGATTGCCAAGGGAGTCATATTTCATATGCTGTGAATCATTTCATATGAATCATATCAAGTGAACATTTTCCATCTGCACATCTGGTCAAAATATGACCATGGCAACTAAGATGTAGAGTAATTCAGGAACTCTTCAGTGGCTCCACTGCTATCAGATCATCCATTCCAACACTCCCAACTTCTCCTAAGGTCATATTGACCCAGGAGCAAGACGTTTGTTTCTGTTCACTGGAAATGTGTGTGTGATCCTAACATATTACTCCAGGAACCTTGGAGTGCTCCATCCCTGGGGAGCCTTTGTAAAATTCAACTCTTTTGAGCAACCATTTAGTGTGTGTTCACTGGGCTAGTAATATAGATTCAAAGATGAATAGGATAGGGTCCTCACCTTCAAGGATCCTTCAGTTTATTGTAAAAAATGCATAAACACTCTAATGGAGTATGAAATACTAGCAATAGTATCTCATTGCAGCACACTGGAATATATTTTTCTATGCCAAAAGGATGTCACAAGTAAGATGAGGAATATTTTCCCCAAATAAAGTATCAACCCACCAAAAGAAACATGAATGCTTGGATTATTTAATAGGTCCCAGAGTCTTAAGAATATCGCAAAGGATTTAAATAGACTCCACCCCTCATTCTTCAGTCTCATTTACCCAATGATATGCAAATTCCTTGCTATCTGCTTTACAAACAGATAGTGAGAGACAACCATGCAAATAATGCAAATAGTTAAAAAAAATGGCATTGAATGTAACCTAGCCCCATTAAGGTTGGTATTCTCTTCAGCAACAGTGATTTGTTTAAAACTAATAGGCAAGTCTAGTGTTCCATTTGCAATTCCACTTCCACTTGTACCCTGCAGTACATTTATCTTGGTTTAAAGTGACCTGACATATCTTGACATGCAGTTGTACCTTCACAAAATGTGAGATAGAGCTCTTACATACAAAATGTCTGGAATCCTGATGAAACATTAATTAGGATTTAAAAAGTCAGTAAAAACTGTGATTCTTTTTATAAACTGAGAAGCAAAGACACAGATTAGGGACCTGGGATTTTATGGTGCAGAGAAATGGATTCTTCATGTCAAATGGAAAAAAAGGAGTAGAATTAAGTGATTTATGACACAGACATTTTATTTCACACTAAAATTGTGTGCTGTAATAAAAACATTTAAAATATGTTCAGGGCCCTGTTGAATTTTAAAATCCAACTTGCTTTCCATGGAATTAGCTCCTCAAGAAGCCAGGCAGAGAACTGAGTCCATGCGATGTGGCTGTAATAGTCAGCTCTGATGGACTGCCACATCCGTGTGTGTCTCTCGCGTGGTGGTCTGGTTGATGGACTTGGATCTGCCTGGCTACCCCTGGTGTGAGGGTGTTAAGTCACCATGTGTTGCACCTGAAGTCACATGGGGTCATACTTAAAGAGATTTTAGGTAGCAGCACCATGTTCATAGCCCAGGGGAACAGAGAGAGGTGCTTTCAGTTAGTGATTTTAAATTCTTTGAATAGCAACTCTCATTAAGAAACACTGTGACTCATTATGCATGTACATTTAAATATAAAGATAAATAGATACATGTATGCATTTCCACTTGCTCATTATGCATTATAAATATCTTGATAAAGGAAAAGATTTCATGAAATAATACTTTTTTTTTAAGTAATACTTATTATTTGAGTTCCACTCAAGTATTTTCATCTCGTTTTCATTTTTTAAAATGTCGTTAAGCATGGTACAGGAACAAAAACAGGCAGAAAACCCAATAGAATTTAGAGCCCAGAAATAAAACCACATATATATGGACAATTAATCTATGACAAAGGAGCAAAGAATACACACTAGAACAAAGAAAGCCTCTTCAATAAGTGGTTTGGGGAAAACTGGACTGCCACATGCAAAAGAATGAAACTAGGCTACTATCTCACACCACACTTGAAAATCAACTCAAAACGGATAAAAGACATGGGAATAAGACCTGAAACCCTAATATACACAGAAGTAAACATAGGGAAAACACTCCATGACATAAACTTCCAAAATATCTTTGTGGATTTGTCTCCAGCAGCAAGGAAAACAAAGGCGAATATAGATAACTGAGACCACATCAAGTGAGAATCTTCTGTACAGCAAAAAAGTAACCAAAACAAAGAGAAACCCCACAGAAGGGAGAAAATACTTGCACACCATACACCTGAAAAGGGACTAATAGCAAAGATTTATAAAGAGCTCATACAACTCAACAAAAAACAAATAACCGAGTCAAAAAATGGAGCTAAACAGGCACTTCTCCAAAGAAAACATACAGGTAGCCAACAGGCACATGAAAAATATTTATACCTAATCATCAGGGAAATGGAAATCGAAACCACAATGAAATACCACCCCACGCCAGTGAGAATGGCCCATAATGAAAAAACTGAAACAAGTGCTGGTGAGGGTGTGGAGACAAAGGAACCCTCTTAAATGTTGGTGGGAATGTAGACTGGTCCACTTCCTATGGAAAGCAGTGTTGTGGCTCCTCAAAAGACTAAAAATGGATTTTTCCATATGAACCAGCAATTCCACTCCTAGGTATCTACCCAAAGAACACAAAAAACTAATCTGAAAGGAAATCTACATTCCTATATTTAATGCAGCGCTATGTACAATAGCCAAGATATGGAAACAACCTTAATACCCAAAAACAGACGAATGAGTCAAGAATATGTGGTATATATCCACAAAGGAAAACTACTCAGTGATCAAAAAAGATAAACTCATGCCATTTGAACTAACATGGATGGAGTTGGAAGGGATTATGCCTTCATCTGAGATCCGTTTATCTGAGTAGAAGTCACTGTTTATGTCATCTCTCCAGAGCTCAGTCATCCTCTCTTATAATTACCCTGACTGAGAGGAAGCATTGTGTACCCTATTCTCTTGGAATCTAAACCAGCAGCTTCCTATATGATCCTACCAGCCCCTTTCATTTGTACTCATTCAGCAATGATACCAACTGCATTGGGAACAGAACCAATTTGGGAAACAGAACGATTTGGGAAACAACGTTCTTGGTCCTGTGTTTGTCAGCACATCAGCCTCATTGGGCTCCAGGGGCTGAAGCTGTTTCCAAAAGTTTCCACATCATGGGCAGGACATATCATAGTATCTCATTTTTTAAACACATTAATTAATATATTCACTAGATTGTAGCAGATATTGTAACTTTTGATAAAAATATAGAATAGTCAACTCTGAACAGAAAGCCCTCTGGGATCATAAGCTAAGTATGCTCTATAAAACACAAGCAGGGTGCCACTGCCACCTTTTGGTAATGTAGCTTAATTACAGGTTCATGTGTTTAGAGGGTAGACCTACATTAAGCTTAGAAAGTATAGTGTTAAATTTGTAAAATCATGGGAAATAAACATTTCTCTATATGCTGGGATAGAGAGAGAGCATGTGTATTAAAACGTGCTTTTGGGGACTATGGTGATGGTGTGCGGGTGAATTGGTGGCGGAAACCTGATGGGGACTGCACTTGAGAAAAGAAAGCAAACATTGTAAAATAAATTAGTAAATAAATTTTTAAAATACGCTTTTGCTCCACCCTTTACAGCTCATATGAGCCATGTGTGATACATCCAGCATACATATATGACTTCATGTATCATTTGTACCTTTGGCAGGATTGGAGGAGCCATTCCTACCGTGTTCTCCTACTTTGCGGAAGTGCTAGCCCGAGAAAAGAGGGGTGAGCATCTCAGCTGGCTCTGCATGTTCTGGATGATTGGTGGCATTTATGCCTCTGCCATGGCCTGGGCCATCATCCCACACTACGGTAAGAGACTGGCCTTGTGCCAGTCAAGCGCGCACCTTATTTTACTTCTTCCATTCCTATACCTTCCCTCTCTTATAAGTGCTGGTTGGAGACCAACACTGTCAACACCTTATTTCTCCCTTTCATAGTGTCTATGATATTTTTTCCTCTGTGCAGAGATCTATGCACCATAATGGTTCTTTAAAAATAGTACTGCATTTTGCTGTTTTTAAAAAGATCACTTTGTTTTCTATGCACTGTCTACTCTGGGGTCCCTGCCCAAGTGTAAGTGAGAGGATACATAGATCATAATCAGCGTATAAGAAACAGTCTTCTGTGGAATTGCCCAACATGTCAGACACACACATTTGTTTGTCCACTCTGGACCCAATACAAAGCTCAGTCCCACCTGACTTCCAGCAGCTCAGAAGTGGGATGGAAGGAGGAAGAATCTTATCTTGTCATTGACCATCAATTTGCAGATCTTAAGAGATGACTCTCCCTTCCATGCTCCCCAGATACCCACTTCTGCTTCTCTGAAGCACTTCCTGTTCCTGCCACCCCAGAGTACTTAAAAGTTCGTGTTTCTGAGCAGTAGCTCTCTCCTCCTCAGAAGCCAGCAGCTTCCAGTTGCTTCATTTATAGGAAAATGCAGAGAGATTAAGCGAATCCAAGAATCAGATTCAATATACAAGAAAAGGGAGGGAAGTGTTACGTGTGTGTGTGTGTGTGTGTCTGAAGTGCACGAAATAGCAATACTATATAAATAAAACCCACATGTGACTTTAAAAATTTATTCTTTGTTCTATTTAAAGTCAAATCGATCTAAAAACTTTAAGTTTCACTCTTTCCCCATTTCCTATTTTTCTGCTTTTGTTTTAGAACAGAGCAATTTTTCATTCTAAAACATGGTTCTATAAGGGCACAACGTTATATGAATTTGACTCATTGCTAAAACCAAAAACAAGACATAGGCCTTAGTATCCAGAGGTATTATAATTTGTTCTACCATATTGAGTTACAAAGATCATGTTGTCATACTCCTTTAATAAAACTAAAAGTTTACATGCAAACCAAATTATATTTAACAGCAACAAAACAAGCATATATAAAGAACTGGTTATTTGGTCTGAAGAGAACTTTCCTTTAACAGACATTTAGGTTGAGTTTAGGGTAATAAGAGTTTCTCATACTTACAGTCTAGTGACTTCTGGATCAGTAACCCATATTCACCACCTGAGAAATTAAAGGACCTGAGGATCTCAGGCACTCTCAGTACCCTCCTCTGGGGGGAGGGGGAGGCGGAAAAGCCTGCGATCTCTCCAGCCTACCCCACAAGTGTGCAGGTGTTTGTCCTCCACCCTTTTCCATTAGGAGACTCCCTACCAATTAGGTAGTACCCCCTACCCACCCCCACAGCCACCCCGCTCACACAGTATATTGAGTTTTTACCCAGCAGAGGAAGAACTCTGGGCATGGTAAAATGACTCAGAGCCAGATACTGGCCCTTTTTCCTTTTCTGATAATAGGATTTGCGCTGAAGGGAAGCAATCGATAATTGGCATCCACATGGCAAGTAATTCAGACGATAAACGATGCAGATAATCGTGGCGGAAGAAGCTGTTCCTGGGTTTCACCTTTCTGTATTAGTTTGTAGAGTGGTCAGTCACAAAACTGAGCCTGATGTCATAATTTGAATTCTGGTTCCAAACAAGTTTCTGAGGCCAAGTAGACCATGAGGTGCACCCAAAGGATGCTGGGAGGATTCTTCTGAAGTCCAACACAAGGCAGAAAGTGTGTTTGAATTGTTCCTGGGATTGGTGATTTAAGACTGGACTGTGGCGGTGGTCCCTGATAGACAGTGGATCCTCTTGGCCTGCAAAGGCCTAGTTTCTGTGCCAGTATCGAATAATGATGGTGCTTTACGTTCACAAAGTTGCTCTTAGGGCCAGAAGTTTCCCTGGAGAGAGACAATTGGTCTCCAACATCTGAAGGTTCCTGACATAAAGTTCTACCTCTCAGGCTCCGACAAGGCCTTCAGAGGCAGTGTGGGCTAGGCAGGAAAGCCCCCCCTCCCCCACCTCCTTGGGGATGGGCCTCTAAAGGCCTGCCTGCTGCTGACAGAGTAGCAAAGCCTGGGGGGCGTGGCTTAGTGTTAGAGTGGCTACAGAATGGCCCTTAGCGTGCTCTTGCGCAGAAGGAGAGAGCAGAGGGAAGCAGCAGCAGCAGAGAGGGCAGCAGCAAGAGCACGCTGCAGGAAGGGCCCCAGAGGAGCTGAAGGTTTGCTGGGGGCTGGGAGGCCTAGCCTCCTGCCCCCCTCCCCCCACCTTGTATATGGTTGCTAGAGTTTAAGAGTTTAAATAATAAAAAGGCCATAAAAAGCCACTGAGGGCTCCAGGACTCATCTATACCCGTCTGCCCATTATCAGGAACCTGCCTAGTGCTGTTTTCCTGCTGGCACTATAGGCAGAGCGCTTGGATGCATCCTGCCAGGCACCTTTTCTTGCAGCCCTCCCCCAGGTGACAGCTCCTTCCAGTCAGGGGCTCTGGAGCTATCTGTCCTCCTGTGGCAAAGAGCAGTCTCCACAGAGCAAGGAGGCACGGCCAACCAAGAAGGAAATGCCCTTGCCTCAAAAATCAGGTCCTGCTACAGCTGAGACCAGGTGTTCAGAAAGCATGGCTTTCCTTGACCCTACACCATCCTCAAGTTCAGGATTTCTGACCCTCAGTGGGGGCAGAAGAGCCAGCACACTTCAGAACAGATAGCTGAGGTAGTGAAAGGTCTTTCTTCCGCCTTCTTCCCCCCACACCCCTTAGTAATCAGGACATCTCAGCATTTAATGGAAGTGCCTTAAGAGGAAAATGAGAACAGGGGCTGAGTCACAGGCACTTTCCCTCCTTGGCTGAGAGCTTTCATTTAGGCCCCAGCTTTGGAGTGCTGGCGGATTGCAGCGCTGTCCGCTCCATTAAACAATCTGTCGTCATTTTCTCCTTTAAATTCGCCTTCGCCTCAGAGGAGGTGTTGTCCCCTGCCGAGGTGCATGACAGTGTGCAACAAGGACATTCAATTAGCTAAGTGGGAAATTTTTATTTCAGCACGAAATGCCTCAGCTCTTAAAGCCCACAGCGCGGGGCTGTACGCAGAGCCAACGCGGCCCCTCCGCCTCCAGCAGCCCGCCCTTCGCTGCGGACCTCGAAGAGGCCGGAGGGGGCGCTCAGAACGCCCAAGCCCCGCCCCACCCCGCTCCAACCACAATGCCGTGTCTAGGCTTCAAAATTACACCCTCTCCGGGTTGTCTGAATTACCAACGTGTCTCTACTTTCTTTGGTTATAAATGAGTGCTGCTAATACATGTTTTTCTCCCTAATTGCGAACCAGAGGAGAAGGGAGGAGGGGATAGTGGGTAACTGTTGAACAGGAAACAGGGAAATCTCTGTATGTTTGGTTAGCACTGTGGCCAAAGGGAAAGGGAGGGAGGGTTAAGAGCCGAGTTTGAGTATTAGTCCCTGCTGCTAATGGGTGTGTGAGCTTTGTCAGGCTTTTCAGTTTCCCTCCCCCCCCGCCCCCCCGCATTTGCTACGTGATGGAGGTTAAGTGTAGTCATCGGTGGTGATCCTGTTAGAACACCAGTGTGTAATTAAGTGCTGGCAAATGGTAGCTATTACTGCTAGCAGGTTCATCTCCCACATCAGACACCCAGACTGTGAACCCGCCCGGTGTGAGTGCAGAGCTAGAGGATACGAAGGAGGGCGAGCTAAAATACCATGTAAGCTTCTCCTGGAGGGAGATTTCCCTGTTCCTCAGACCATGGTTGACTAGAGGTCTCCTCAAAGCAAATGTGAATCCTAGCCTGACGTGGGCAGACTAGGGCTTCCAGCAATCCTAAAGAACTTGATCTCCAGTAGAAATATAGGCATCTAAATCCACAATAAATAACACTAGGAAAGCCGGTTTCATTTACTGTAGATACTGGTGCTTTGTTCAGGAACTGTTGCTGTCACGGTTTGCCTTGAGAACAAAAAATGAATACATTTTCTAATATAAAAAAATCATTTAAAAAATTAAGGACCACACCACCAGCTTTCCTCGGTCTCCACAGTGTAGACAGCAGATCAGGGCACTTCTCAGCCTCCATAATGATGTAAGCCAGTTTCTTATAATAAATCTTTTTATACCTGTCTACCTACCTACCTACCTACCTACCTAGCTATCAATAAATAGATACGTAGATAGAACATATATATCTTACTGTTTTACTTCTCTGGAAAACCCTCACTAATACACTGGTCATAGATTTTTTTTGCCACTTTCTGGTAGAACCCTATATCTTAAATCTCCTTCATATCAGCTAACATAGAAACACTACAATAGGCCCCTCTAATAACAGTTCCCTATGTGTGGACTTACAGTTCCCTATGTGTGGCCTCTTTCTTGTTGCAGTGAGCCAATAAATCCAACTTGTGTTGGAAAAAATAATAAAATAAAAAGTGGCAAAAGCAAATTACTGTGATGATGCATGTCTCATCTGTTGCTGGTAGGAACACAAAATTGTGCAGTTTGTGAAAAACAGGTTGGTACTAAATGCACATAGCTTGTGACACGAATTGTATTCCTGAGCATGTATCCAAGAGAAATGAAAATATCCACCCAAAAACTTGACTACTCATAATAACACCTTCATTTGTAATAGCCTAATAGTCCCCCCTCTGGGACCAACTAAAGAGTCCTACAGTACCATAAAATGCTACTCAGCAATAAAAGGATGGAAATAATAGATACAATAGCATGGTTACACCTCAGGGGCATTTTTCTAAATGAAAAAGCCCATCTCAAAGGATTTATTAATTTAGCATTCTGGAAATGATGAAGAAAGTGATGGAGAACAAATTAAGGTTTACAGGGGTAGGGATGGTGAGAAGAAGGGGACCAGGTGCCTATGGTGGGGTACCCCTGGAACATCTTTGAGTTGCTGGAGAATGTCTTGATTTTGAAGGTGACTACATAAGGCCACGTATGTGATAAAGTTAAAGACTATATACACATTATAGAAATGGCACTGCCCTGCTTTTAATATTGTACTATAGTTATATAAGATCTAACCATTGAGGGAAATGGGGTTAAGGATACACAGGATACTTCTATACTAACTTTGCAAGTTTTCATGACTATAACTGTTTCAGAATAAAAAATGGAAAGCAAAATTAGCAATACCCTTTTTTAAGGACATATTTACATATGTCTGATTCATTTTCATATTCTTGGGAGCCAAAGCAACAGTAAGTGTTGTTCCCATTTTTCAGTTTCTCATTTCCCAAACTGACACAGAAATTGGAGGATTAGAAATTAGAGCCAGTCTTCTAATCCTCATTTCTTCAAAATGTCCTCCAGACATGACAAAGCCAAGAAACTCTCAAAGGGCTTCACAGAGGACTGTGTGGAACCATCTGAACCATCTCCATGTGGTGGATATGGCCCGTCAGCGGCCATCCATCCCTTCATCTCTCCAGGTTTATGCTGTCACCTGATGCCTTGTCAAGCATTGGGAGACTGAAGTTTCCATCATTCGCTAACAGAAAGACCAGTTGCACCCAGAATTCTTTGTTTTTTTAAAAAAGTATCTTATCAAAGAAAAATTTTTACCTTGCACGGCTTATAATCCACAGCATCATAAATCCTCGTTGATCTCTGTGTTTCACTCAAGGCTTCATTAAATCCTCTCTCTCCCACTCCTCACAGCAAGGGACTGCCTCCAGGAGCCACACTGCCCAGCCCATTCTCCTTCCTTTGTGGAGAAAGTCAGCTCCGCCAGCTCCTAGCTCCAAATTTGATTGCCCCTCCTGTATTATTTGAGTTGTGCTGCCATCCGAAAATGCCATAGACTGGGAGATGTCAACAACAGCATTCTATTTTCCCATCATTTTGAAGACTGCAAAGCCCAAGATCAAAGTGCCAGTCAATTTGGCTTCTGGTGAGAGCTCTCTCCCTAGCCGTCTTCTTGCTGTGTCCTCGAGTGGCAAAGACAACTCTTCCTCTTTTCCTTTTTTTTGTATCCCATTAGCACTCCACCCTTCTGACCTAATTTGGCCTTAGTTATTTCTGAAAGACCCTGCCTCCAGGTAAAGTAGTGCCCTATATCCCAGGTTTCACTTCCCATGGCTTCAGTCACCAGTGGTCAGCCATTGTCTGAAAGTACAGGTGTGCACAGTAAGATATCTTGAGAGAGACTACATTCACATAACTTTTAGTAAAGTGTATTGTTAGAATTGTATTACTTTATTGTTAGTATTGTTCATCTCTTACTTGCCTAATTTATAAAGTAAACTTTATCACAGCTATGAATGCATAAGAAAAAACACAGCATAGATAGGCCTCAGCACCCTCTGAGGTTTCAGGCATCCACTGGGGTTTTGGAATGTATTTCCCTTGGAAAAGGGGAGCACTGTACAGTGCCATTGAGGGTTAGGGTTTTAACATGAATTTTGAGGTGCTACAATTCAGCCCAGAGCACCCCCATTGTGATCTTAGCAAACTAAGGGCCTTCCATTCACCAGAAGCATACCTCTCTTTGAAAACACTGGGAATTATTTTTCTAATGTGTTTCTTGCTAAATACCTATTCTGCAGACCATACCTATTCTGCAAACATAACTACTAAAGTACTATTTCTTTTTCCAAAACAAGGTCTTATCAATAGCTTATGGCTTCATAAGAACTCCCACTCAGGTCTGCACACTTCTGTGTTCTAAACTAGACAAACCGTGTGTGTGTGTGTGTGTGTGTGTGTGTGTGTGTGTGTGTGTGTGTGTTTGGAAAGAACTGTTCTGAAAAAATACCCTTGCTGTGCTTAATTCGTCATTAACCTCATTAGAACCTTTATCCAAAGATTACAGTTAACACCATTACCAAGTCTGGTAACTGACTGCTGAGCTCCTAAATTAACTTTCACCTGGAGGGACATTAATATTGTCATCATCTTCTAAAATATTCCTTTTTTGAGCTTATGGCCATTCCCCAGATTTCTATCAATAATATTGAACTAAGAGGGAGAGAAGATTTACACTTTTGTAGGAAGGTAGAGGGCTGCCCTGATTTCTTAGAGGGTACAAGCTACAAACCTGAACAGTGTTTTCCTTCCATAGACAGAGTGGGGTCCCAAGAAGGAATACTCCCTTCATTTATCCAGATAGTTAAAGTCATAGAGGTATCCATCTGTTTTTCACCAAGTGTGGTATTCTTTCATTTGTAAGAAGTAAGCCAAATTTTAATTTTCACATAACCTACCAGCAGACACTGGTGCCAAATGACGTGGCAGGCCCTGTTCTCTTACAGACTTGGTGTTTATATTTTATGCAGCTCTCTCTGTCACAGTGGAGCTTAGATTTTCTCTGAGTGCCTTTTAGAGGGGCTCAAGACAATCCCAGTTCAAGTTCCCAGGCATTTTAGCAAATGTGGCCATTCTCCACAACTGAACCACACCAAGGATTAACTATATAACTAATTCCTTAGGATTCACAACTGATGACTTAAAGAGTAGAGTGTTAAATAGCACAGAGTGAGGTTGAAAGCATGATGGGAGAATCTAATTCTGCAGCTCAGGAATTCCTAAATGGATCCTTCTCCAGTTTGGAACTTCTCTAGGAAGTCCCTGATCATTTATGTAACATTGGAGCATGTTTCCACTTCAGGAAAGATTGAATTACATTACCCACTTATTCCTTATTGTCCTGCTCACCTTCAGTAAACTCTTCAGTTGCTCTGCCCATCACACTGTGGAGTGACCAAGAGAAAGAGCAATCGTTTGAGATTTGGGTAAAATGCTTGCTAAGAGATTGGGAGCAGTGAGCCTTAGGACGGTGTGGTGGGAGATGGGTTGGCTAGAATCTAAGTCTGGCACAGTTAAAGAAGGCAGTATGGGCTCCAGCTGTGTGGTGTGGTTACTGCAGATCTTAATCAGAAGAGCTGTTCTAGCAAGGAAATGCCCCTGCGGGTTGGGTACTCCCGTAGTGGTAGAAGAAATCAGCTTTCAACAATTTGCATGTTCCTTTTCCTGGTCATCTTAACAATTCAAAGCATATCTCAATGAGGTGACTGACAGTGAGGCTATCAGTTGAGGTTCATGGAACCAATTTATTCTTTTCTGGGTAGTTCTAACTGTCCTATGAAGAAGTGGGTCCTAAGACTTTGCCCCACTACCACTAAACAAACTGAGCTTTATTCTTCATTTAAATCACTTGATAAGGGTGCTCGCTTCAGCAGCACAGATACTAAATCACTTGATAAGGGTATAACTCTGCACTTTGGGTATAGAAAACATTTGGGGGGGGGGCATCTACTCTATGTCTAGCCCCATGATGGAAGCCAAAGATCCTTCTAGGCTACGGTGGGAGTGTAGAGAAACATCTGGTTTTGGGTAACAATGAAAGTCCCTGAGTCAAAGCTTCTCATTATCCTTATTTCAGCTTATGGGTTTAAAGTGCCCTTTTCTCAAATACTGTGATAGATTTGGAAGGTCAGCCTTGCTGGGTCAGCCTTGAGTGCCACTCTCTTCTTTAAGATACAAACGGTGTTACAAATTAGATGGCAGGTACACACAGCCTGAGGGGTTATGTGGGGTCTGGTAGGGAGTAGAGCAAGAAGGGAAAATGAGCTATGAAGAATCAGTCTTGGTTTCATTTGACTTAACAGTTTAAGACTGAGGTGGATGACAGATATCTTAGTGATCAAGCAGGTGGTACAATTAAGTGCAGCTGGCAAGAAAGGGGACTGAAGCAAACAAGAGCCCGTGCCCTCTCTCGCTGCAGCAGATGCAGCCGTGTAGATGTTCTTCCTCTTAGGCAAATGTCTAGATAAGGTTGCTGTGTTGCTCAGGAACTTAGGTTTAACTTGATGGAAACTGCTACCAATTTTTAAGTGGCTCTACCATAATCACCCTTTTTTTTTTTCAAGAAGTTTTCGAACACGGTGTGGACCAAATAGAACACAGTTACAGGCCAGATGTCACATTTGGTACAGGAACTGCTGGGTTTAGAGAAAGAGAATGAGGGGAACCTCGAGGGGAGAAGTCAAGTGATTGACTTGTGCTTATGGAGGGAGATGATGTCTCTCCAGGGCCCCCAATGAGATTTCACAGTCAGGAGAAAGGCAGGTGAGTCTCCTCTGTGCACTGGTATCGAGCACCTTCCTGGCAGATAGACCCTTAACCAAAAGAATGGAGCGAACCCCAGAGGATGAAGCCTAGTGGCCAGTAAGATCATCACCTTGGTCAGCTATCGAGGCCGGACGGGCAGGACCTGAGCAGTGACCTACCGAGGGGGAGGAGGGACCCCAGGGACCTTTGGAGAAGCCGGTAGATGCCAAACCTATGATGGCAGGTACCCTCATCTTACTTGGCAGTTTATGAAGACTTTCAGGGTGTCATCTCTTGACAGAAGTGAAAGTCAAACACATGACAGCATTTTGGGCACAGGGCCTAGCCAGGCGGAAGACACCAGGGTTAACACGTGACACGGCCAGTTCCATTCGTGACCACCTTACCCCTTCTGTGGGGTTTGTGCCCAAGGATGCCTGGGGCTGGTGGTCAAGTTACTTTCTTGTCATGGACCCAGGGCAGGGAGAGGAGAATGGGAAGGAAGACTGTTGAAGACATTTCCCTTTTTCTGACTCCAAGGTGGCATAGTGGAACCAAGCAGGAACCTGTGACCTAGGGCCTCTATGGGGTTCCCTCTTAGACCCTCTTGTGCCTGAGACACACCTCTACCTTAGAGAATTTTCTGTGTAACTTCAATAAAGAAAAAGTACTTGAGGTATTCTAAGCCGTTTCTGTCATCTTGAGTCTTAGTCATCTTTACAAACCTTCAAACGTAGACAATTCCACTTTGAGTATTTTGTGAATTGACTCACAGAGCCGTGTCATAAATGGCCTGGCCAGTGGAGCAATTACTCTCAGTTTAATTGTTATTGAATAGGCTTGGGGTGTGAGGTTATTTTTCCCTTTATGAATCAGCATTTTTAGGGTGCGTTCTCATCCTTGCTATGATCGTGGCTGATGGGGCTTGAAAGGGAGGAACTCGTTTGTTCCTTCACATTTCATTTAGCTCAAGCCACTGTAGGAGCTATTAGAATAGCAAAATTACAAGTAGCTTTCCCACTGCCGGAGGTTTTGCCTTTGCTAAGCTTCTGGTAGATTATTGTAATTGAAAGTATTTCTCGAGCGTCTGTTCTGGGTTCCCTCTTTCTTTTTCCTCCCACCTTCCATCTAGCCGGCGTACTCATCAGTTCTTAAGCATTGCATCCATGGCCTCTGCGGGCTGTTGGAGAGGCCCAAACTATTGTGCTTATTTAAAGTGTCAGGCATTCATTAAGCACAGTGCCATCAGGGAGAATCCCCTGCTATTAAGCATTGACTCCAGCCAAATCAGATCCACTTGCACTTTTCTCAAAGAAAACCTGTCAATGTGATAATGGTTTGAAGAGCACAGAGGGGACACCTGACTGAAGAGTGACAGGGCATAAGACAGGTACCGGTGACCTGAGGGTATGTGGCTCACAGCAGAAGGACCTCACAGGGAAGAAGCTCTGGAAACCCAGGGCTGTTGTGCAGAGGAGAGCTGGTGGGCTGTACCCCAGGACTTGGCAATGCAGCCATCCAGCACTCTCCCTCCCAGCTATCATAATAGTGCCCTTTGCGCACAGCTCTCAACTTCCTCCTGCCTTCCTTCAGACTGGCCAGTTAGAAATATGGGAAGGTAGTGAAGTGGACAAAGACCAGTTCCTTCCAGGCAGTCTTATTTTCATCTGGACTTGGGATATGAGCCTTCCAGGGAGTTTCTTACTAGAAGTCATGTCACCTGACCCTTACTCTCTAAGATACTTTGTATCTTCATAGTGACTTGTCCATAAGTCCCTTCTTTTCAGTTCTCAGCCTCCTAATTCCAAAGCTAATGTGTAGTTAGAACACTTACTTTCTAACAGAGGAGAGAGGATATATGTCACATAGTATGAAATGAAGAGTGTCCATTTCCCAGGGGGCTCAAATGGCAAGAGATAGAGCCCTGTCTCATCAAAGCCGTGTTCAGCCTGGCACCTTCACTAAAACCTAAAATTGAGGGAGGGATGGGTTTTGGGTGCAAGTGGAGGAACTTGAACTGAGATTTCCTTAAATTATGTCAGATAGCATACAATACTGTGATCATTTTGGAGAATAATCAAATAGTGCTTGTCAAAATGTGTAAATATTCAGTAGCATCCCTGTAAATACCCAGAGAAATTCTTATGTAGATCCATAAGGGACCATGTGTAAGGATGTTCACAGCAGTATAGTTTATAAAAGGAGATAGAGCAATATGTCCATCACTGGGGGAATGAGTGTTACCAAAGATGGTGGAATTTGCATTCCAAACAATAATGACAGCACAATAGAGCATAAGAACATTGCTGACTGAAGAGAGCAAGGAAGTGAGGACTATAGCATGTTACCATTATGTAAATGAAAAGATACATTACTTATTTTGCAAGGGTTTTGTTCAAATTCAAATTTGAATGAAACACATTGGCTGTGGGAATGGAGAATGTTGAGAGAGGGAATAAGGATGCATATTATTTGCACAGTGCTGTTTATAGTGTGTGTAGGGAGGAGGGGGTAATTAAGTTAGTTCATTGGACTAAGTTTTAATTATTCATTTACTCAATATTTTCTAAGCATGGGATAGGTGAAGAGCAGAGATAAAGCAGCACAACCACTCCTGGACTGAGAATCAGGGAATACTATTTTCTTACATACAACCCCACGGCTTTGACTTCTCCCAGCCTCAGTTCCTGACACAGTGTACTAGAAAAGATTTACTCCCCCATTGATTCCAACATAATATTCAGAGATCCTATGGCAAGTAATTTGTAAAGGCTGAGAAATGTATTAGGAACTCCCTGAATGAAATCACTATCTTATGCAAGAGTCTCAGGATTAGTTAGTGCCTGTAAATATAGCACAGTCATGATCATTCCTAAGGTTGCAAAAACACCTGTCCTGTCCTCAGTTCAGCTCCTCCACCCCCATCAAAGACACAGGTGCTAAGGTACTGGCACTGCTGCAGCTCAAGGATGATTTATTTTTTTCTGGTCTGTCGAAGTTTGTTATTGAAATAATTTTCATATTACAACAATGAAACTGCATTAATTAACATGGATAAATAAGCTATAGCCTCTGAGTATAAAATTCATGTAGAATTCTTTTCAACAAGACGTTGTTTTATGTCTTTAAAGTCTGGTACTTTGCTATATGCTACACTGTAAATGGGCATATTGCTTCGATTTGTATGTCTATGATGTACTTTTCAATAAATCTTTTAATTTAATGGAGCCAGGAGCTTCCAGGAATTTAGAAGCTTAGTAACGGCCTCACCACAATAACTTAAGAGTCACCCTTTTTTGTGTCCAACAAAATGAAGTGTTTGTATCAAAAATTCACACTGAGCTATGCAGTCTCTATAATACAATTCTTTGCGTGTTTCTGAAGAAAATTGATTCAAATTCTAAAGCACAATTTCAAAGAACATATAACCCAATTTATCAAATTCAGCACAGCATATTCAAGGTTTGCCTGCAATGGTCTTACATGAAAGGTACAGCAGATTTTCGGAAGAAAGGTTATTTGGGGGTTTTTACTAAAATACTTTGTGTCTATGGTACTATGATTTCCAATTGGAGGGGCCCAGCAATACACTATTCTGATGTATTGTTTTGCTTCCTCGATAAATCTATAATTTGAGCAACAAAGAGCAGCCTGATTTCAGACTTTGGCTTTCAGTGATTGCCCAGCCTCTCTGCCATCACCCTAAAAGCAAGCATCCTGGCACTCTGTAAGAGCACTATAAATCATAGTTTCTTTTTAGGGAAAAGGTTATTGGTTTGCTCATTTTCTTCCTACTCCCTCTAGTGCAGACTTTAGTGGGAAATTGAAGCTTCCTTTGTGCAGTATATTAGCACCAATCAAAAGGGTGGCCTGTGCTTACCTGATTTATAATGAGAGGTGATATGGGTGAGTGATTTCACACTGTTCATACTGTGGCTACTGTAATCAAGAGATAAAAGCTAGAACAAGTACACATTCTGGCCCAACTTCATCAGAATTATTTACTGCATTTCCTACAACTGGAATGGTTGATCAGTTTAGATGGAAAAACTAACACGGATAAATGGCAATGCATTCATGTTTCATTTTGCTTTTAAAACAACTAATATTCAGATTTGCTTGTGGTTATTAATTTGGCCTTCATGATCAAATCACCTAAGTATGATTTGATTTAAGTGTTATTTTCAAAAAAAAAAGATGAAACAGAGAAAGGGGGGAATAAAATAAATGGTGATGATAAATTTTATGATCCCTTAAAAAAATGCAAAGTCAATGAAAAAAATGGATATATATATATATATATGTATGTATATAATTTTTTTTTGGGCAGAGAAGGAAGCAGCTGACTTTTATTTTTTTATTTTATTTTTTTTAACTATATTTGATTTTTTTTTAGTGTTATTTATATCTTTTACATTTTGTATTCCCCTGGGTAACCCACCACTAATTCACCGTGATCCATCTCTGTGGTCCCTTGTGTCCTTTTCTACTCCAAAAAATGGATATTCTTAGTAAAATGCAAGGATGCCAGGAAATGTCTTGGCAAGGTAAACTGGCTTCATTTGTTTTCGTTATCTTATGTTATGAATTTTTCCAACATGAGTTGATAAAGACTTTCTGTATCACGGTGCTGAGAGAAAATAGTTTTAAGTCAAGACAGTTCTAATATATAATAAATAGATTTATGGAGGGAAAGGTTGAACTTAAAAAGAAAAATACTAATCCATCAATATAAATTTTTAAACACAGCAGTACTATAATGCAACTATTTGCAACATGGCAGAAACACAGGACGCACAGTCTTGTGATTGAGGTCTATGTAAATGCTTGCTTTGGAAAATCTCAGGTCATCGGTTTTACATGGCATCTGCTTAGTGCAAAAGATGAATTAAGATAAACATATATAAACATAATAAAACATCTGTACACCCATTTTCAGATCTAGAGAAAAACAATCATGAATTACAAATCCACATTTATTTCTTTTCTATGCAGTGCACATACATTTCCCATATTTCATTGTGTCTCTTGCCACTACATTGATTAAATGGAGAAAAAAATTAGTGCTATGAACTCTTTCTTACCCCCACCCCGACATTGATATGTGAAATGAAAGATTTGTTTATTTTACATATAGAATGGTCTCAATCCAGAAATTATATGTTGCAGAGTTCAGTGGCAGGTTTACATTCTTTTGGAGAGACTAAGTTTTCAAATTAGATATATAGTT
Source organism: Scalopus aquaticus (assembly GCA_004024925.1). NCBI lineage: Eukaryota > Metazoa > Chordata > Mammalia > Eulipotyphla > Talpidae > Scalopus > Scalopus aquaticus. The sequence continues at coordinate 20,491 of PVIJ01003755.1, forward strand.
TATATTTCTATTTGGATGCAAATTTTCATTGGAAATGCTCTTTGTACTTACATTTCATAAAGTTTACAGGTGAAAAAATGAATTCAGGTTGTTTCATATATACTTAATATTATTCCAACAGCTGAACCAAGGATCAGTTTTTACATTTAAATTCATTAAAATTAAATTAAGATTCATTATTGGCTTGCTTTTGACTGACCCTTTTTATGTATCTCTATATTCTACATATAAGTGAGAACATCCTGCATTTGCCTTTCTCCTCCTGACATACTGTGCTTAGCATAATCCTCGCCAGTTCCATCCATGTTGAACTAATTCAGTTCGCCTCACACTGGGCACATTTCAAGGGCTCTGTATCGCCATAGGGACAGCAGAGGCCTAGCAGATGGTTAAAGGAGTTTGTGTGTCAAGGATAGTTCATACCCACTGCCTTTGCAGACGTTCTTTTCCTTACAAGAATTTGTTTCCTTCTTTAGAATTCAATTTATGTCAGCTTTTCCAGGAAGTCTTCCCTGGTACTCCCAAACTGGGTGAGCTCCCCTCATCTGTAAGTTCTCAGCATACCCTGTGTGCCCTCCATTTTCAGTTTATCATGTTGTGACCTATATGTCACTTATATATGTGTTGTAGACAGATCTATGTATCTCTCTATTTATATTTGTATTTTCCACTAATTGATAAATTCCCTGTGTCCAGGAAGCTATTGTTGATGCCTCAGTGCCAAGACCACAAAATATGTGTGTGGAATAAATAAATAATGAATGAATGAATGAACTGAATAACCAAACATTGGAGGAAGAGAAGAAAAGCTCACCCTTTTGGACTAGAGAAACCAAGATGTGAAAGGAGACCCAGGAAAGTCAGTGACAGTGACAGGCGCAGTGACGGAGCAGAGCCTGGTCTATGCGGGATGCTGAGTCACCCATGTCAGAGGCTTCTGGGAAGTCAGAAAGGAGGAGAGCTAAAAAAAACCAGCAGATGTAGTAACCAGGAGACTATTTTTATGGAAGTCCAAGAGCTTTTGGACAAACGTAATCTCAACACTTTTTTCATAAATTCGGTGACATCCCTGATTAAAGAATGGCCGATATTTTAACTGTTGTGAGTAGGTTCTCAGGCCTGAGCCCAGTTTTAAATGTTGGGTCAGCTGTGCTCCTTCCCATTAGTGCAGTCCGCACTAATGGCAGCTGTTAAATCTGTATGCTAATTGAAACTGTGAGCGATTTATAGCTGGCTCAGGGCGCTCTGTGATTTATGGGCATCTGATTTAAAGATACTTAAAGGATGGAATTATTGGAGCCAGGAAGAGAGATGTGATTAATCAAAGAAGACAATTCACTAAATAGCCCACTGAAACACTGCAGTGTAAACTAAAAAAAAAAGGACTCTAGTTCCATCTATGAGGGGTGTGTGTGTTTAAGATAAAGTTTACACAGAGGATTTAAAAAGATGGTTTTACACATAATAGAGATGGTGACTGGGGAATTTTCAAGGACATATATTTATCTCAAGTCTGCTTACATTGTGCCGTCAGCAGATGTCAAGTTCCTAACTCCATATCTGTTTCACAAGAGATCCCGGGTGTTTGAAAGTAACTGCAAAACAAACCAAGAAACCAATCCTTTCATCTATACTTAAGGCCCCAAAATGAGTGTGAACCTTACTATTTCCATGAGCCTTTCTTTCTGTTTCCATTACTTTGCTTTCATCACACTGTAAGACACGTGGTTCCCCTTTGCTGAAACTACTGACACCAACAAATCAGTTGCCAAAGTTTCTTAATACTTATCTAAACAGAAAAATGGCAATAACATATAATTGCTTTGCATAGTAATAGTTGATCTGTGTCATCAGTAAATTGAGTTTCATGTTCTTCCTGCCCAGTCGACTCTCTTTTGTATTGTTGAAGACCTCATTCTCACAGACATCTAAACATATTTTCTCAGTTGCAGCTAACTGCCAAAACTACTGGTTAGTTCAGTCCCTTCATTGCTTGGGACCATGTTAAAATGCATTGTCTGGGTATAAGCTTCATGAATCCTAAACAGCAACACACACACACACAAACACACACACACCTGCACCTTACCTGTAGCCAGTATAGTGAAAAGAATTTCATTCCCTGCTCGGAAAATCAGGATAGAAGTGGGGAGCAACTTTATGGACCCAGATTATACCCAAGACTTTGTGATGTTGCTCTCCCCTCTGTGGACATTAGGACTCAGAGTCCCAACACTGTTGCCCTTACCCCCAAACACACACACACACACACACACACACACACACACACACACACACACACTGTGCATTTGTCTTTTCTACTCTAGCACCACTTACCTGTGCCAGCTACACTGTTTTTAATTAGGGCCTGAGCTAATGAAACACCTTTGGGATTAGGACCACAGATGGACGGTAAGAGTGGAGGCTACAAAGAGAGTCAGTGCAGCATCCTTGCTTGTCCATTGACGCTGTATTGCAGGGTAATGACCAGAAATAATTTATTTGCCGAGAGGTATATGCATGACCTTTATAGAATGCAAATTGACGAGCCAGACCTTAAACATCAGAAACTCAGGAAACGGCCAGTGTCCCCATTTCCTCATTGGCAAGGCAGGGACCAGAATTGCTGATACCCCTTGAGAAAGGATTCACTAATAATTAGCACCCAGTGACCTCAGAAAATGCTAACGAGGAAACAGCTGAGTCAGAATAAGGATTGTGTGTTATCACCTGCTGTGCAACAGATGTGACCCTCAAATAATTCAGGTCACTATTGTAATTGAGGGCCGTTTTCTCAGGGGTGTATGTTACCATTATTTGGATTCTCCTTATTCACTCACTGTGTTCACTTGTCCTCAGTCTATCATGTCACTCCCTTAAAACTAACTTCCCTTTCCACATCTGGAGATAGATGTGGCTGCTGTGAACAGTAGAAGTAGAAAAAAAGTTGCCTTGACTGAATTGAGCTCATTTTCTCCCACGAGGTGATTTGTTATCTGTGCTCATTTCAGTTATGAGCTATTACTGCTGGGAATGCCATTCCTCCTCCAGCCTCTGTGCACTGGCGTGCAGGAATTGATGGGAAAGACGTGCTACACACCAAAGGAAGGACAATGACAACATCTGGGGGCGAGGTCGAGCCGAAGTCAGTTGGGAAGGGAAGTACATTGGACTTTGGAAGTTAAGTCCCATTCTTTAAAAATTGTATTCTTTTTATATTAAAACACAAAACAGTTAAACCATCCAAAGGGAACCACAGGCCTTAAAAAGCTTAGCCATTATCATTAGCTTCTGAGATTAGATTTGGAAACCAAAGTCTTCATGCATGTTGGTACTTTATAAATAGGTAGATTAAAGCACAAAATTCAAGGGTAGTCTCAGCCAGGCCCTACCCACCGGGTGGGCATTCGATAACAGTGATAATTAAGTGCTTGGAAGAAGAGAAGCAAGGCCATATCGAAAAGAGAAAATTAATTCCCGAAAGCCTGGAGTTTTTGACTCAGAGCTACTAGTGGCAGAGTTATGAGTCATATTTACTTATAAATGCTGAAGAAAAGGTGACATTCTTAAGGGAAGAACACACCATTGTGTACTTTGGTCTTCCCACAGGGAACATCACCTAGAGTCGTTTAAATGCAAAGCAAAAGTGTACATAATGCAGTTGGATTAGTTTTCTGGGCGCTGCCTTCTAATCATAAACTGGATGGCTTTAAAAAACAGAAGTCTTTTTTCTCACAGTTCTGGAGGCTAGAAGTCTGAATTCAAGGTGTTGGCAGTTCAGATCCCCTGGGGTCTCCCTCCTTAGCCTACATGACATTTGTTGCCAAGTGTTCATACAGTCATCCTGCTGTGGGGACCATGTTCTAATCATTCTTCTTCTGTGGACACCAGTCATATTGGATGAGGGCCCACCCAAAGGACCCAAATTTTATTTAATTTCTTCTTTAAAGGTCCTATTGCCAAATACAGTCACATTCTGGGGGGCTGGGGCTTAGGACTTCTGCCTATGAGTTTTGAGGGAACCGCTATTTAGCCCATAACAGTAGCCATCTTTCCAGCCCACTGCACATAGTAGGTGCTTGGTGAATAACTGAAGAAGAAGTCTTAGCCAAAAGTTCCTGTGCTGAGAGGAAAGAGCAGGTGTTAGGAGCAAAGTGTGGTTGATGCTATCACTGCAACTGGGTTCACCCTGAGAAAATAACAAACAGCTTTCAAAAACTTGAAGAAAAATAAAATTCTAGATGATCTATACAGGGACAGGGAGAAGGGATTGGAGCGTCTCCTTCAAAAGGACACAAGTGAATATACACATACAAGTGATCTCTGAAAATACTTCTATCATATATTACAATTCAAAGCTGTGCAAGCAATTAACAGCTGTTCTGAGCTTATGAAAATGTTAGGATGGAAGCTGCTATAGTAAATTTTGTTTACTCTGGAGTCCATTGTTATTTTTAACACAAACAGGAAATGCCTTATGCCAGATGCAAAACATTTATCAATTTCACATTCTCCTCATATTTCAAAGTTTTTTTAAAAAAATCATGCAAGTAAATTGGAAAGATTCATGATGCAGTCCCATTAATTATTAGATATTCGATGTTGACTTTGAAAAACATTTTAACATTGAAATTGAAGCCAGTTTTGTCAGCATTTTAATATGATCTGAAGCTTTTGAATAATCATGCTAATATGGGCAGCTGCATCTATTTGATTAGTATGGGACTAATTTTCTAGCTATATATAGCTATATATATATGTATACACACATATATAGATATACGTATATTCATCTAGCTATTTGTATGATTTTCCTTTGATGCGATCAGATAGTGCAAGGATATTGCTTCCTTACTCTACTATTGTGGAAACAGCGACAGGTAGATGTGTCACTGAGGCCCACAGCTGCTTTTGTGTGCGGCTGGTGTAGCACTGAACTAGACCAGATCGAAGATTCTGCAGAGCCATAGGGTATATAAATCTCCAGAGTCTCAACTCAGTCAACCATACAGCAGCTCAATTCAGTGCCACAATCCTTGTAATTGGATTTTTTCAATGGAATCAAGTTACTGTTAACCCTCAGTGGGTTACTGTGGCATTTGCTACTCATGTGAACAATTTATACTGAACACTTGGTTTGTAGAGTGAGCTTTCTATTCTCTTTCAAAACTTCTTCTGAAAAGTAAAAATCAGGTGTGAAAATCTAGTAGTTGCTGACTTTCATTCTTCTTTGTCTACCAATGTTTCAGAGATTGACCCCTTAGTAAAAAAAAAATTAAAAAAATTAAAAAGTGGAACAGACGCCAGATCTTTTCCTTACCCTCTGCTCTGTGCTATCTTGGCACAGTTATTTTGTTTTAGCGCCTGCTTTTCCTCAAATAAGAAGAGTACAATGCTAACTAGTATTTGAAGCATTATTTAATGTGGGGTTTTTTTGTATCTTACACATTATCAACAAAGAACAATTTTGTTTTTAAAAGGTTTTATTGAATTGAACTCATCAGAGATGCTCAGACTGAAAGCTTGCTTCTCTTCTTGAGTGCAGTGTACTTTAGATGTAGCTGACATTTTACCTTGTTGCTGGCAGTTTACCTTATTATGATTTCACTTATACCATCGCGCATACAAAGGAAATCATCCTCACCCTCTGGGTTCTTCCAGGTTGGCATGTAATTAAATAAGCATCAGTCAGATTGTAAAAGTCAAAATGAAGTTCAAATTAACATGTACACCTCCCGTATACGTGGAAGAGACCCAGCATGATGGAAGAAGTCACACGTATGGCTTCCAATTCCATCTTAAATAGCTTAGCCAAGATGGAACTAGGGGGTGAGGGGAGAGCAAAAAGGAAGGTCAGTTAGTGAGATATGGGACATGTACCATAAATATAATGCAGATTTAAGTTCAGTGAAAAGAAATAAGGAGATTAGGTCTTCCCGGAAGAGGCCCTTACAGACAAGCTTACACATAAATGTCAAAGCAACCTCTGTGCAGCCTTTCGAGCCCCTCCCATTAAATCAGCCTTTTGCCAAAAAGACAAATTTGGAAGTGATCAATCTTTGCTTCCTAGAGTGTACTAAATAAGCATCCTCTTGACACAGCATCCAGTATTTCTGAGCCAGCCCCTTCCATTTGTCTTCTAGCCTCATCAAATAGGCTGTACTGGAAGTAAGGAGCCATGTTCCTGGGTCAAGGGTCTAAAAACTATCACTGGGTCAGAATCTCTCTCACCAGTTCTGGGTCTGACCGTCTGCCACCACGGATGCAAACAAAAAGCTTTTGGTGCAGCAACAAAGGATAAAAAGATATCTAAACAACAGGATAGGGGGAGAAGGTACAGTTACCCATTGGTGGCTCGAGGTGGAATTGCAGCTATGGGACCTGGCAACCTGCTTCTGCCAGGTTAGGGTCAGAAGGCAGGAGGGTGGCTGCCTTCTTCAGGAGCTGGGAGGAAGAACAGAGACCCTACCTGTGCTGCTTGCTTTTACAGGCACGAAAATGCCTGCTCTGCTCTGCCCCTTTCCAAGCTGCCCCCTGGTGCTGGAGGTCAGGGGCAAAGTTCATCCTGTCTAGCTTGGGGGTGGGGGATAGGAAGGATGGGAGTCTGGCCTCAGGGGGAATCTCAGACCCTTGTCTGTGCACCTGGCCTCTCCATTCTGGTTTTGTTTCTCTTTGTAAAAGGGGAGAACTTACTGCCATTCTCCACAGAGCAGTGGCCATTGGCCTGCATGTTATGAAAGCTCTTAAGGCAGACTCTGGAAACCACTGGGTAGGTGGACCCCCTTCCCTGAAGTCCTCTTTGTTGCTGTCCCTAGCCACAAAGCATTTTTACTTCATTACTTCATTTAAGTCTCCAGATAACCTTAAGCCTTATTATTACTATTAGAGGATATAATTAAAGAAATGTTTCTAAAGAATGAGTACCTTAATTAAGTTCAGTGAGGTAGTAGAATTAGAATGTTTACCAGGCTAATGTCAGAGCCTTTTGGCCTTCAAACCAAGACCTCAAATACATGGGCCAAAGAGTACCTGTGTGATGTTAGGTTTAAGAAAGTCAGTTTAAGATGCTCCCCTTCCCTAAGGACTCTTTCCTTAAGTTGGTCCAAGGGCGAACACGCCCTTCTTCCCTGCATAGTCCTCGCTGGCTTGTATAGCTCTAGATTCTAAGAAAAGAGGCCATTCAAAATGTTGTCAGTAGTGAGAAAGTGAGTGACTCCAATGAGTAGATAAATCCTTAGTTGGGTTGCTTCTAATCCTTTGCTTTTAACAATATTGAAGAAGAATCTGATCAAGTAAGATGGTAGAAGACTGATAATGTTTGATGATGGGTAATGAAGTGAACTCAGGGTTCTCAGAATGGACTGCTGTAGCTGTGATTGAACTTCCTCCATATGCATTTACTTATTTATATGAGTAAAAATTAATGATACCCTCTGTCTTGTTTTAGCAATAAGCACTATTCACCATGGCTATATGAACCAATTGGAGAAAATAAAACCTCCTTTTCATGTTATTAAAAGATAGATAAAACTTTAATATTTTAGTTTAAAAATTGTCATAAACATACACACTGCTATATTGATCAGTAATTGTGACATCTTCTTCTAGAAGATTGTTGGGAGTCTTGATGCTAGCAATTCTGCCTTGTTCTTGGCTAAGTCCAAATCACAAACCAGGTCATTTAGTTCTTCCTGTGTTAGTCTGTGTGGGGTTGATGATGCACCACAGTGAAAATCTGGATCACTGCATGATGATGGAACAGGAGAAGAACTGGTCTCAATGCAGATGGAATGTTTGGGTGGACTATTCTCGACTTATTTTGCTTCGTTATTCTGCCAGAAAGAGGAGGAACCAAGCAGAAGTGACAGTCTTTTATGTGGTTGCGTGGCTCTCGCCACACCATGGAGACATGCAAACTGCATTGATGGTCTTTTGCCATTTAACCACTGTGAAAGCTGTGTTGTCCATGTAGCACAGCATATATGCGGGGCCCATGGCTTGCCTTGGTCACCAAGCTTGCATCCGAAGTAAAGATGATAAGCCTTCTTCACTTGAGAAGTGATACTTTTCTTCTGGATGGCAAATGTCACTTCCCCACAAATACAGCAGAAATTGTCCATGCTATTAACGCACTTTTGAGGCATGACTGTTTTGTATTGTGCCTAAATGGATAAAATAATAAAACACAGTAGCTTAAACTGTCTCGCACAAAGTCTGAAATATTTTCAATGCTCAACCTTTCTGACAGGGCTTTATCTAGTGCACTGCTGACGTCAGCTTACTTCAGCAGTCACCTGGCAGTAGTATTGCATTGCATCAGGAAATGATGCTCTCAACTCTGGATGATGTGTGCATGATGGTATTATGCAATGCGATGCAATAGTTCATCATTCTAGGCTGATTTAGGATGTTGTTGCAATCCTACTGCATAAATTTACATGGTGAAACATAAAATGAATTAAATGAAATATCTTCAAAACGAGAGCTAATAAAACATTTTCAGTGTTACATTCATGTTCAGCACACCAAGATACTACAGATTAGGGCTGTTTAAACTCAGTAACAATCTCACTGTTGACCAGTGCTGTAGAATATTCTCATTGACTTTTTTAAAGTCTGAACTGCTTTCTTCATCAGACTAGCAAGAGGCAACCATGTGAGGTATGTATAGTCCAGTTAGCTTGAGAGTGTTGTTGCAGGCTGGTTCTGAGATGCCCAGCAGGAGTGAGACCTAATGGAAGCCTCACACAAATCTCCATGTTTAGCTTCAGAATGTCTCTCCCTCTTCACCTCATCCTTTCAACCCTCATGACCTGCTATATTTCTATGGAAATGTCCATGTAAGGGAATTACTGTTTTATTTAGTTATGCCCTGTTAGCCTAAAAATTCAGGAGGACATTAAAAAGGCATAGTGCATTTATTTCAAAGAATTAAATTGAAGAATTGCATTTGAGGAGCACAGATTTATATAGAAACCCAAATCATGTCCCAAGGAGACAATAAAATCAGGGTTTCTTTATAGAGGGTATAAAGAGAGGTGAAGTAGTTAATGACCGGGGGAAGAAGGCACAAGGTAAAAGTGGTCAGGTGAGGGAGCACAGATAAATAGGTAAACGTTCCCTTTTATCTGTCCCTTCAAACAGGACCTTCTACCTGCCAGCTTCTTGGAATGTTGGTGCTTTGGCCCAGTCCAGAGGTCTGGCTTGGTATAAATAGGACAGCAAAGTATCTTTTCCTATGGTGGCATCTCTGGCCCCATATTAAAATGGCTCCTCTAAGGTCAGCTTTTTCCACCAAAGATTCAGTGTGAAAAACACAGATTGCCCCCTACTCATTGTGAACCATGATTCATATTTTTAAAATATTAATGAATGAAGTCCCTACTTTCCCTAAAATTCTCACTAAATCTTCTCATGGCTTAATTAAATACTAATAATTATACTCAACCCAAAATGTTAATTACATTTATCTCTGATTGATGAAACTTGGGGTGATTTATTTTCTTTTAAATTCCCTATTGCCTGAATTTGCTACATAAGCATATAATGTTATCATAACTGGCAAATAGCAATAGTATTATGCGAGGGTAAAAGAAAATGAGCAAAAGAATCCAAAGCAGATGAGGTGAATCAAATACGCCCCCTTTCCTCCTCAGACCAGACAAAGGAGACTCTCGAGGTTGATTTTCATTTGTTTTTATAAGTTCATCTCCCACTCCAAAGGATCTTAGTTTTACCTATCATTTTTAATACTCACTGTCAAAAAATTCTTCGCTAAGCCAAAGATTTCAAGCTTTTCCCTGTCATTTCATCCTATGAGAAGGTGAAAAATGACTGTTCGATATGACGCTAATAATCATTCTTAATATCATTCAAGACCAGTGTTAAGTTCTATGACTCCTTCCCTTTATTTCCATAGAGCTTGACAAAGGGCAGAGATGCAGAATATATGCTGGGGTATTTTTATGAAATGGTAGGCAAGGATTTCCACTCTAAAGAATTCTGATCTCCAGTGCCTGCTCCCAGCGCTTGACTGAGGCTGCTTTGTGTTTTAGCCATTCCTGCCTCAGGCACTCGAGGCTGGAGGGGCAGCACTCTCCCTTCTAATCTTTGTGTCCAGTCATTGTTTGGGTGCCTAGCCAGGTTAATGTAAGAATGCAGCACGTAGAACACAATGAAGAGAACCCTGGAAGAAAGAAAGAACACAACAGCTCCTGCAGCCCCTAGCTTTTAGGATCAGCACAGATTCTGAATTGCTTTGAGCCTCTCTTCAGACGTGGAAGTAGAAGTCCTCTGGGAAGAGGCTTTTAAAAGTGCCTCATCTTTTTGTATCTTGTGAACCCAGGGTGCCCTCTACTGTTTATTGGGGTTACTTACAGTTCTTTGCTTCTTGGAACATGCTAGGAAAGACAGAGCCATGCATTTAAGCTTTAGGGTTTGTGCCCCCTTAATTTTCCGCCAGAAGCTTTTCCTGCCTTTATCATCTTTGGAAATTCAATCTATTGGAAAAACTTCTGTGGTATTTTTAAAAATTCACTTCGGTTTGCATCTTGTGCGATTTAAACGGAGTGAAGGAGAACGATTTCCACAGACATTCATATCCTGACCGGAATCCCATCCTTTCCCACATCTTTTTTTAATCTGTCTCCTTCTTCAAAATGTCATTATAATAACCTTTCTGAGACCTTTGTAAAACTCGCAAACACCAGCTACTTCACATGTTCACGTTGCTCTTAGAAGGAAAAGATATATTTAAAACAGATCTGACCAACAAGTTCTTCCTTATTGCTGGACTAAGCTTCTAATTTTTGAAAGCTTCTAAAATTGTACTTGACCTTCTTTTCCTGACCTCCTGCCAAATGAAAATGACCTCTACACTTCTGGAAATCTTGTCTTCTTCTTATCCTTGATCTACTTGTATATCAAAGTCCACCTCTGTTTTGTTATTCAGGCTCTAGTCAGACTGCGTGGCACACCGGCTGCAGGCGCCCAGTGTCTCGAAGCCTGGGCAAGCTTCCTGGTGGGCACCGAACTTCAGGGGCCGCTGAGTTCAGCAAGAAGTACCTGACGTTCCTGCTTTTTAATAAATCATTGGCATGCAGTCTTATTAATATCACAATTGTTGCTACCTCTAGAGCTGAATATTCTTTGAATTCTCAACTCCGTGTGGATGTGTGTCTGTGCATGCGTGGTGCGCATGGAAGGGAAAGTCAACTTGAGATCACAAAAGTCAGACAACTTGTTCTGCAGCTTGAACCCTAAAGTAATAGCTCTGCTGCCTGACCCTTTTGTGGGCTGTGTGGAGGGAGTCTGTATTTGAATCAGAGATGGCTGCTGAAGACCACTGTAGGCAGCACAGTGCTGGTCAGGAATTCTCCCCTCAGGGCTGCCTTCGTCCAGGAGAGCTTGGCCAAGAAGGTGGAAGGAACTGCAGTAGGGAACTCAGCCCTCCCTGACCTGGGGTCACCTCTGCTGTGAAAAGCAGAGTGTTGTCTGTTCAGAGGCAAATGAATCCTTGCAACCGATTAAAAGAGTGCTAAACCCAAAGCAACATGCTTTGAATGCTTCCAAATCAGATTAGTTTAAAATGTCTCTAGTGCCTCCAGCTTTGGAATGTTGCTGGTAATGTAAGCTTGCTGCTGCTACTGTCACCTGAACACTGTTGTTTAAAATTGAGGTTATAATTGACATTCAAAAAGATGCCAAGGACTTAGGGTATACATAGTTCAACAGACTTTGACAACGAGATACATTCATACAACTACCACCCAAATCACCATGTAGAACATTTCCATCTCTCCCAGAGTTCCCTCACACCCAGTTCTGTCTTTCCATTCCCCACCTGAAGGCAAGCACTGATCTGATTTCTATCCCCAAAGATTAGTTCTGCCCTTTCTTGAGTTTCATTTAAATTAGGTGTGGAATCCTCTGATTTCGTCCAGCCAGCATCATGTTTTTAAAATTCATCCAGGTTGTTGTGTTATCAGTAGCTCCTTTTTAAATTGTAAAGTGTGTCCTATTACACACCAGAGTGTGTTCCTCCATTCTGCTGATGATGGATATTTGGGTTGTTTCCAGTTCATCATGAGGCTTTATGAGGGGAGGAATAAATTTTTTAAGGCTGCTTTCTGAACATTTTTATACAAATCTTTTGAGCAGCCTCAGCACTGCTTATGTTTTCATTTCTCTTGGATAAGGTAGACGCGTGTTTAACCGTGTAAGATACTACCAGTTCTGCATAGTTATACCATTTTATACTCCCACTAGTAATATTTAAAGCTCCATTTGTCCCACATCCTTGCCAACCTTCAGTGAGAGTACAGTGGTATCTTGTGCTTTTAATCTGCATTTCCCCAAAGACTGGTGAAGGTGAACAATGGTAATTCAACAATAAGTCTGATTTTTCAACCTGTACAATGAGTTGTTGTGGTGTCTCATGGAGCCCTGCTGAGTGTGTTATCTGAGTGTATCTGAAGGTGGATCTGTGTGCCCTGAGGACTCCGGCTATGTAGGGGAAGAGCCACCCTCTACCTGGGGTAGAGGGAGACCGAGGGAAGAGACAAGTGTGAGGTTCCATTGCACACAAAGTGCAGTGGAGAGCGTCGCTGAGCTGGAATGCAGACCGTGTGGTTGGAGATGAGTGGAGAAGCAGGCTGGGGCCAAGTTGCAAAGGGCCTTGTACTCTGGTCAGCTGAATTCAGAGGTACACAAGAAGGGGATAACTATGGATAAACTCTGGGGAAGGTGGGGAGATAAGGGAGGAGATGTTGAGGCTATAATAAAACATTTTATTGCTGATGTGTTTTAACTAGTGGGGGCTGGATATGATGGCCAGATATGGTGGGTGGGAGTGCTGAGAGAAGGCAGTGGACTTTGGTGATGATGGCATCATGACGCACAGTGCTAGACAGGAATGGAGAGACCCCTGCTTCCCAGGAGTCTAAGGGCAGATCTTGTGGAGGCCAGTGTGGGTCCCTCCCGCTGACCAGGCCAAACTTTATTGTTGTAGAGACTTGTGGTTGAAGCCAGGTGCTTTTTCTAAAGATGCCATTTCCCCATTCCTGAGGATTAGCAAGGAATTTTAAGAGCAAACCTCCTTCGTTCTTATGAAACAAGAATACAAATGCTTTAGGAAATAGATGGTTATTACCCTTTTGTGATAATAACCATTTGCAAGCTGCAGGTGTTATCAGAAAGCATTTGATGGCGAATGCTATCCACTACTAAAACCCCAAGAGAAAATAATTTCTTTGCTCTTCTTATTGTTCGCCACTTTTACTTGTTAGGGTACATCTAAACATGTATAAGGCAACAGATGACAGCTCCTAAAATCATCAAAAAAAGTTTATAACTTAAAACAGAAACTATCATAAAAACAAAATGCATTCGTGCACGAAGGAATCTAAGGCCTTCTGAAAGTCTTATTTCCAAACCTCTGTTTGAAAACAAGACTTCAAAGTATCCTCAAACCTCAGCTCTGTTAACTGTAAGCAGGGTGCCTTATTTGTGACTTAAGCACAGGACTAGCTTGTAGCAGGACTTCTTAACCTGGGGGCTAAGAGGTTTTGGACTGGATGATTCTCTGGGGGTGGGAAGGAGGGGTGTTGCAGAATGCCTGTGCCTTGTAAGATATTTGGCAGCACCTCTGCCCTCTGCCCACCAGGTGCCAGTAGCAACCTCCTCCCCCAAGCTCATGACACTCAAAATCAAAAATGTCTTCCAACACTGGCATATGCCTCCTGGGATATGGTTACCATTTAGCAAAAAAAAAAAAAAAAAATACAGAGTACCTAGTTCAATGTGAATTCAGATAAACAAACAAACAATAAAGTTAGTATAAGTAGATCCCAAATATTGTGTGGAACGCACTGCTACTAAAATATTTTCAAGTTAAGTTTAACTGGTGGCGAGTATTTTGTCTGCCCAACCAACTGGAAGCAACAGGAGTATTGATGTATTAAACTAGGTGGTGTGTGTGAGGCTTCAGGCACATGATGAGTATGTTATAAATATTCTGGGAACTTGCCGCAGTTCTTGTATGCCACCTATGTCCCTCCTGAAGGATGCAGGTGGCACTCAAAGCTTGCTACCGTTTACCAGTATTATAGCACTGGTCAACAGTGAGATCGTTACTGACTTAAAAAGATCCTAATCTGTAGTATCTTGGTGTGCTGAACATGCATATAACACTGAAAATGTTTTATTAGCTCTCGTTTTGAAGATATTTCATTTAATTCATTTTATGTTTCACCATGTAAATTTATACAGTAGGACTGCAACAACATCCTAAATCAGCCTAGAATGATGTAATATTGCATCACATTGCATAATACCATCAAGCACACATCATCCAGAGTTGATTGCCAGGCGACTGCTGAAGTGAGCTGACGTCAGCAGTGCACTAGATAAAGCCCTGTCGGAAAGGTTGAGCATTGAAGATATTTCAGACTTTGTGCGAGACAGTTTAAGCTACTGTTCCATAGAACTGTGTGTTTTATTATTTTATCCATTTAGGCACAATACAGAACAGTCATGCCTCAAAAGTGCGTTAATAGCGTGGACAATTTCTGCTGTATTTGTGGGGAAGTGACATTTGCCATCCAGAAGAAAAGTATCACTTCTCAAGTGAAGAAGGCTTATCATCTTTACTTCGGATGCAAGCTTGGTGACCAAGGCAAGCCATGGGCCCCACATATATGCTGTGCTACATGGACAACACAGCTTTCACAGTGGTTAAATGGCAAAAGACCATCAATGCTGTTTGCAGTCTCCATGGTGTGGCGAGAGCCAAGCAACCACATAAAAGACTGTCACTTCTGCTTGGTTCCTCCTCTTTCTGGAAGAATAACGAAGCAAAATAAGTCGAGAGTAGTCCACCCAAACATTCTGTCTGCATTGAGACCAGTTCCACATGCTGAGGGACTTCCTATTCCAGAACCTGCAGCAGAATATTCTCTTGATTCATCTGATGAGGACAAGGGTGAGCCGACCTGTTCTTCTCCTGTTCCATCAGCATGCAGTGATCCAGATTTTCACTGTGGTGCATCATCAACCCCACACAGACTAACACAGGAAGAACTCAATGACCTGGTTTGTGATTTGGACTTATCCAAGAACAAGGCAGAATTGCTGGGATCAAGACTCCAACAATGGAATCTTCTAGAAGAAGATGTCACAATTACTTGATATCGAAAGCACCAACAGCAGTTGGAGCCTTTCTTCAGAACGGAAAGTACTCTGGTATTTGTTCCAATATTGAGGGCCTCATGTATGCCTTAGAAATTATTCTTGGCCCACAAGAATAGAGACTATTTCTAGACTCTTTGAAACTGAGTCTTAAGGCTGTGCTTTTGCACAATGGAAACCTATTCCATCTATTCTATTCCTGAACAGCTGTATAAGAGACAAGCGAAATAATCTAAGAAGTAGTCTATGACTTGATTTTTTACAGGTATTAACCATAGGCCTATTACTGTTGCCATACATTTCGTGATGTAAATATCAATTTATTGCAGATTACAAAAAAACTAGAGCCAAAATTAGAATTTGACTGTCATATTCGTGTTGAGCACATGCAAATTGTTAGAAATAGCTAATTTTATTTCAGTGACATGACTTTTATAAAATTTGTTGCCCAGTGTAATCAGAGTGAATGCACTGTCACAAGGAGAAAAAGAGCCCAAGTGTGAATCTGTGAATGCCAGGAACTAGCATTCCAGTCAGGCTGCCTTTGTGTCTGCCCCTGCTGAAGCAATCCCCGCTGCCAGAGCAGCCCCCCTGAGGGAGCAGCTTTCCGCCTGTACTCCAGTGCTTTGTTACGGTGACTCCTGAGTTATTGCATCATTTCTCCTGAGTAGTGGCAGAGAAAGAGATATTGAATGAAAAACTGCATTCACTCCAGACTCACTCACTCTGGGTTTGATTTTTCTGGCGCCATAGCCCTAGAAATTCATTCCCTGGGATGCACCAGGACCAATCATTTCCACAGTGGGTAGCAGCTAGGAACTTCATTCTGGGCCAAGATTAATGACCCAAGTAGTCAGCCTTTCCAGAGAGCAAAGGTGAAATTTAACTCTGGGTAGCTGTGTGACATTGAAACAAAGGGGAAGTGGGTGGGGGTGAGAGAAATAGCGTTCCTATGTGTCCCGCAGGTTCATAAATCAGGGACGGGCACAAGTGAATTGGGTCTCCGCCAACAGAGCTGCTTTGGGTCCCTTCGTTTTATCTTCAGACAACCTGAATGAAATATGCTTTAAAGGGGTGTTGTAAGAAGTGTCCCCTTTGAATTACCTATCCATGTATTAATTCTTGAGAGTTTCGGTTTTTGTTTTTTTCAAAACAAAGTATTTTCTGTGTGTGTTGGGGGGGAGGGAGGAGTATTAAGTTGTCCATGAAACAAAAATACACTCATTGCTCTAGGGAAAAGCCCTGTTTCTGACCTGGCTGTCCTGAGGTAGAACATTAGAAGCTGAATTGCAGCTCAGGTAAGGGAGGAGAAGCAAGAGTGAAGGGAAAATGGAGCCAGCCTCTGCCCTCCAGCAAAGCCTGAGAGCAAACTGGGTGCTTTCACTTGTTCTTCCTCATTAATAAGACTTGTGATGATCTCCAGCTTATGAAAATTTGCAAGTTCATGGTAAAGGGGAGAGCCTTACAGGTCCACATGGTAGAGTCTGAAGAATTTAGACTTCACCCTGAAGGACCAATGAAGAATCACTGGAAGATTTTAAATTAGGGAGTGAGGAGGTCGATTTTTGTTGTTAAAAGATTTCTTGATGGTACATGGAAGATAGACTAGGAGAGGCAGATTGGAAACTGGGAGGTCTTTTGAAGGCAGGTGATAGCAAAATTCTCTAGCCACAGGGCCTCAACCTTCAGAAGAGAGGAAACCCACAGCTGGAGCCAGGTCCCCGAGGCTCCCTGTGAAGTGAGACACCACCCTCCTGTTGCTGGATCCTGGAGAATCGCGAAGCTCCAGGCTCCCAGGACATGCAAACTTGAGTATTTCAGCCATCCATACCCATGCAGTTGCAGCCCAGCCCTGTTAGGGTGAACCAGGAGAGAGGTGGCAGGGATGGAGAGAAAGGAACAAGTTAGGAAAAAATATAGAAAACAGAATTGCAGTTCTGAGTTTGACCGGACATAGGGAAGGAGTGGAGTAGAAGTCAACTCTCCCACATTTCTAGTCTAGAAAACAATCAGTTGAGTATCTCCACTTGGGCGAAAGGTCTTTTTGGGAAGGCACATGATGATAATAAACATTAGGAGCGTGATGATCTGAAGACCATCCTCTTGGTGGAGTTAAATTGAGTATGTGTGAGCAATAGCTGGCTTTGGGGATAGAAGAGTGACCCTCTCCAGAGTCATATTTCCATCCACTGTACTTAAAGGTGGGGTATGATGTCCCCTTCTTTGAAACACAAGGCCCAGACACCAGAGCTCCAGGTCATTATGGTTCATGCTTTTCCCAGACACTTAGAATGGAATTTCTTTGACATAAATGACAAAGCTCTAAGGGTCATTTTGGGCCTGAATCTTGAACTAAGCAGCTGTTTCACTTGTCAAGGGTGAAATGATTTGTTCTGGATGAGAGGCTACAAGTCAAAAAATGTGGCTAGAAAAAAAGGAGCAGGTAGAGAGGTCAGCAGTTAGCAGAAAAGTGCAAGTGTGACCTTAGCGTCAGCAACAAAGAGCTCTTGAGCTGACCTCTGTTGCCACAACCCTGGAAATATTACAGCCCCTCTTTACCTCCAGTCCAGGAAAATATCTGTCACCTCAGAATGGATTCCATCCACTAGTTTCTGTGGCACATCACTAAAAATCTCCTGGGAATGGACAGAGAGCTTGTGTTAACTATGAGCAATATCTTGCTGTAGACACATACAAAGAGCAAAGGAAAACTAGAACAGAATAGGGACCATGAAATTGTATAGATAAAGTTTAGAAAAGAGAAAGTATTTTTATAGATTGCTACTTTGAAAGCAGAGTGACTAAGTTGCTGTTATGTACAATAAGTGTATTTATTTTGCTCTAAGTCTTTTACCAATTTTTGGGCACTTATGTCAGAACTAACTGTAGTTTACAAGTTTGTTTAGTTTTGTTTTAATTTTGAGAGTATTCCATGTCTTGCCATGGATCTATAGTTAACAGAGATTTTCTTATGACCTCACCTGGTCCAGGCAAAAGATCTTAGAATGAGAGAGAACCTTAGCCCTGAAATGAATATTACAGTGCACTGGTCCTGCTTTCTACCTAATGTAAGAATTATTTTTTTTTCAAAGAATTTTTATTTATTTATGTATACAAGCTGGGGTACAGGCCAGAGGCGTGGGGCGGCGAGAAGGTTCACCAGAGACAGAGTGGGGAGCAGAACAGGCAGATCAGAAATACACTGCTGAGGAGAGCAGCGGGCAAGGCAGGAGAGGTCTGCCGCACCATGTGGGAGTCTCCCCCGCTGGGCGTCGAACCGGCATCGCCCGCGTCCAACAGCTCCACAGCGCAGCGCCCAACTGCTGCGCCACCGGGGAGGCCCCCTAATGTAAGAATCCTTAATGTTTAGTTTTGTTTGCTTCTCAGTCTCTTAAGACTGTACCTCTTTATAGAATGAACATAATTGATTTGGTACTCATCCCTAGGCATTATGAAAGAGTTTATGTGTTGATATAAGTATGTGAAACATAAACAGTTCATTTAAAATAAATACTTATATGAGAAAAATAAAAGGGAAGTTAATGTGTGTCTATATGTACTATGAAATCATAAATATGAACATATACAATGTGTCTTTATGAATAATGAGCTGCCTTTACATGCATTTGTGATTTCACCTTTAGGTGATAAGGTGATTTGCTTCTGCTGTAGCTCCTTGCTCTGTGTATCCACCTGGAGGACCAGAGCTTCAAGACAGAAACAAAGAAATGAGGAGGAACTAACTGCTCGAAATGCTTGGGGACCAATGACTCCTTTGCAGTTAGAATTTTACTCTTGGGCGCTCCCGGACCCGGACGTATGATTCTACTTGAATCTACCCTCCTTCCTGAAGGCACCACTATGTGCTCTGGGCAGATCTCTGCTCCTGTGTTGATCTTGATTTTCTCTGTTATCTGTCTTGGCGATAGTTCTTATATAGTTAGGCTCAAGAAGCAACTGGCCTTTGCCCTAAGAATCTAAGATTAAAATATAACTGGGGTTACAGGTTTAAAGATTAAAGGCCTGGCCTCCCCGGTGGCACTGTGGTTAGGCCCTGAGCTGTGGAGCTGTGGGCAGCAGCGACGCAAGTGCGACGCCCGGGTAGGGAGATTCCCACATGGCGCAGCAGACCTCTCCTGCCTCGCCCGCTGCTCCCCTCAGCAGTGTATTTCCGTCGATCTACCTGTTCTGCTCCCCACTCTGTCTCTGGTGAACCCTCTCGCCGCCCCATGCCTCTGGTCTGTACCCCAGCTTGTATGCATAAATAAATAAATCTTTAAAAAAAAAAATTAGAGGTCTGCAACTATTCTGTTTCCCACCCAGCGATGCCAGGGTAGTTTTCATTGCTGTCCATAAAAGACTGCTGAGTGCCAATGTTTAGATTTGTTACAAGACAAACAACATTAGTTTATGTCCAACAATTTTGTGGATGATGAATCATGTCATGGTAATCATTTCTGTTTCCTCTTCTCCATTCTTCTGTCAGAGCTTGTATCTTAGAAAAATTAAAGGCTTGAAACTCTGAAAAGGTTTTTCACCTTTTTGAGTAAAAACTAATGCAAAGTGATACAAAACTCGAAAATTAAAGAAATCATGCCAAAAGTGAAAGTCCCTTGTTAGTGCCCACTCCTGTCCTTGAGTAACCACTTTAAATAGTGTAGCACATTTCCCTCCCACTTGTTTTCTAGATATAATGATACATGTATATGAAAACAAAATCACTATTTACAATGTTTTGAAAAGATGTTTCTTCTCTGAGCAATATAAAGTGGACAGTTTCCATATCGGTTCACAAAAATCTACCTCATTCTTTTCTAGCAATTATTGAGTGGTCCATTGGATGGTTGTACCACAGTTTATTTAACTATACCCAACCCCTGTCTTTTTTCCTTTGATAAATAAAAAGGGGGTGAAAATCTCTGCTGATGTCAACAGGGACTATCTAGTTGCATCTGGGTTAGTCTTATGGAGTCATAGGTGAAACTAGATGTGTGACAACTTGCATTTCTAGCTAAGGATTACTGCTTCTTGCTGATTGTGTAGTATGCCTACTTTAATCCAGTGACATATTGAGAAGGTAAAATTTTATTTCTGTAGAAGTAAAATCAAAATTTCATTGGATCATTGTTTCTTTCCTAAGCTAGGCCACTAGGGAAAATGAATTTTGAGCGACTTTCAAAGAGAATTTTAGTTGGCCAAGTGCCTTGTGAGTGAAGACCACAAGCAAATAAATATGGGTGATTTGCTTTTTAGCTATTGAAAATTGGTCTCATATTTTTTTATTAATACTACCTAATATTAAAGTTTTAGAACATTTGACCTGTGTCACTTTTTAAAAAGATTTATTTATTTATGCATACGAGCTGGGGTGCAGGTCAGAGGTGTGGGGAGTTGAGAGGGTTCACAGAGACAGAGTGGGGAGCAGAACAGGCAGATGGACTGAAATACACTGCTGAGGGGAGCAGCGGGCAAGGCAGAAGAGGTCTGCTGCGCCATGTGGGAATCTCCCCGGCAGCATTAAAGTCACACCACAGCTGCCGACAGCTCCGCAGCACTGTGCTTAACCCATTGTGCCACCAGGGAGGCTCTGGACCTGTGTCTTGCACTTGAAATCTGTCTTCTTACCAAGAATCTGCCCTCGATATCGCATCATATAAGTGACAGCCATCATCGGTGGATGCAATAGGTGCTAATTCACTGGAGCAGCAGGGGACAGCCCAGAAAAAAGCATGAAAACCAGCATTCTTCTATGTGTGTCATTTATTTCTGCCTTGGCACCTTAAGATTTCAGACAGTTTCCTGACTGTCTGAAATCTTAAGGGGGACAGCTGGTTTCTGTGGTTGCAGAGACCATCAACTAAAGGCTGGTAAATGACCTTGATTACCACATGAGGCACATAACACTCTTATTAGTGCCACGCTGATTAGTGCTGTGCAGCTACTGCTTTCGATAACACTCTAATTGAGGTCCATAATTGCATGGAATTTACATTATGTATAGATAAATCCCTCAGTATGACATTTTAATAGGTGTTTTTAACAAAGTCCAAAGGACAGTTAGAACTATTACCCTCACAAGAATCTTTTTTTTAAAAAAGACAAAACAGACATGGTGCCAACATAAGAGCTCTTTTAAGAAAATCTATTTTACTAAGTGCATGTTGGTGTCCCAGAGCAACCACCCACTTACCCACTTTCCCAGTTACATGTGGCTTGATTTCACATTTCTAGCCTTCACTCCATGTTGATGTCTCTCTGTTTCCTGATAAACAACAGCTTAGGTCCCAAACTAGAAACTGTCCTTCAACTAGTGGGTCAGTACATAAACTGTGCTATAACCAACCCATGGAATATTACTCAACAATGAAAAGGAACAAACTATTGGTAAGTCCAAAAATCTACATGAATGCATTATGCTAAATATAATAAGACAGATTAAAGAAGCTGTGTACAGTATGATTTCATTCACACGACATTCTGTAAAAGGCTAAGCTGTAGGGACAGTGGACACATCAGTGGTTTTCAAGGGTAAGGGTTGGAGGAGAGCTCTTACACCCTGTCTCCAAAGGGACAGCAGAGGAAATGTTTTGGGGTTGATGGAAATGTCCTGTGTCCTTATTATCATTGTGGTTCTGTGACTCTCTACATTTGTCAAACGTATGGAACTGTATAACTGAAAAGCTAACAAACTTTACTGTATATAAATTAAAATTTTAATTTCAGAAAGTGAATCAAGGTTGTTTTGCTGTTTGGTGTGAATTTAGAACAAAAAAAGGTCAAGAGAAAGCCTGATACTTACTGTCTTGGTAGCGTGATTTTACACTCGTCATGCAAACACTGTGTGTGATTCTTTCACAAGCAGCGAAGAACACTCTACGGACTAGGACTTGCTGTAGGCACTGGGTCATGTGGATGAGTCACAAAAGCAGAGTTCCTGCTCTTCTAGGGGAGACAGGGAGAGAGCGAACAAGTAAGCAAATCAATGAATAGGACCACTTTGAGGAGTTATAAATGCTGTGGAGATGATGAAACAGGCCTTAAGATAGTGGGGTTCACCGTTGAGCCTCTTTGAGGAGATAGCTTTAAACCTGGAGCTAAAAGGCATGAAGGAGGCAGTGTGCATACAACCATTCAGGCAGAGCACGCCAGGAAGGGGATACAGCAAATGCACTGATACTGAGGACAAAATATACCGCAATACACTGCAAAGCCCTCTCACTTTAGAGAGAGGCTGGCTAAAATGCAGCAAACATCTTTTCAAATGCATCACTGGGCTTCTGAGGAAATAAGGCCAAGTCCCTAGGATAGAATTAGGTTGCCTACACTCAAAGAACCGGAAGCAGGTGCGGGTGATAGGGGTCGGACACCCAGTGAAAGAGGGGCAGATTCATCCCGAGTGTTGGGAGCTGTGGGAGGCTTTCATGCAGCACAGCAAGGTGCTCTGATTGACATCTTTAAAAGATAATGTGGCTGCTGTGAGCAAAGTGGAGTGTGGAGCATCTGGAGACAGGCGGAAAGTGAGGCGCGGGCAGCTGCTGAAGGTCGGGACAAGCAGCAGCATGGAGACGGAGAACGGGAGGCTTTAAGTTAAATTTGACAGATAGGCTGGACCTCGAGGGTAGTGAGGGGGAATAGAGGAATCAAGGGTGATGTTTGGTTTGGGAGGTGAGTATCTGGGTGACTGGCAGTGTATCGTTTGCTAAAATAGGGAAGATTGAGGAAGAAACAAGCTCCATTTTGGACACAGTATTTTGAGATGCCTATTGAGCTCCTCTTTGGAGATGGAAATGGGCAAGTAGACGAGGTTTCTGGAGCTCTGGGAAGAAAACAGTCTGTATTTCACAGACAATGGCTTGTAAAAGATATCTGAAGTCACGGAACTTTGAGTCCAATTAGCAAGAGCCTATAGGCAGAGAAGACTAGTAAACAAGATTTGTGTTGTACCTATCATTATTTGGGGGCCGTCAGAGGAAGAGTCAGCATAGAAAACTGATGCCTTGAACCCACCCATAGCATTTATTCTGTATGTTGAATGTCTACAAAATGACTTAGTTATGTAAATGACTGATAAATTAATAAAATTTGAATATTCCTTCCTGAAGATTAGGATACTGTTCATTTAGCAATTTAGCAATCCATGCAGCCTTCATGTAGTAACCTTCCAGAAAATATTTATTAACCTAAGATTGATATATCATGCTACTGATATTTACATTACTTGTCAGCAAATTCTGTATTTTTGCACAGACATTTGTGGTATAAATTTTACCTCAAATCCCAGTGGAGAAGATTCTGAGATGTGACTTCAGGAAGTTATGTGGCCTCCAGACTCTCCCTAGGGTACTGTGCAAACAATGAATATGTATATAGTTGATGTGTGGGTATGGGATGTAGACACCTTCACTTTTATTCAAAAAAAAGCGTCACAAATGCCAAGCATTGCCAAAAATTAAAATTTTGCCTCATGTAAGTCTCATTATAAATTTCACCCATATATTCAATTAGTTCTAATATGCCTCATTATTTCTCAGTAGAATCATGTTTGAACTTTCTCTTTTCAACCATTTTGTATTCATTCAAATGTTGGCTTTCATTTTGTTCTTGAAAGGATTTGCTTGTGCCCCCTTGTGTTTGTTTTCAATATGTTATGAAATACTATATTTAAATTTAAAGTTTGATCTATTGTGTGATACATATTTGGAGAGAGATTACAATTGCCAGTTCTTATTAATTTTACTGGTCAGGGTGCTGGCAGGAACGTGATGACACCCTCAAAAGGGATCATTAAAAAGAGTTATGTATGAATGGTTAAGAGAAACCATTAAGGAATAATAAAGCCCCTCAGAGCTAATAGCAGGAGGGAATCTTGTACCCACCTATGTCCTAAAAGTACAAGAAGAAGGAGGGATTGAGAGAACCTGGCAAGAATTGTGGCTGTAAGAGAAGATTCTGGAGTATGAGAAAACCCACTGTCAAACCACCACCCATAGGGAGAAGGGAGAAGGGAAGCAAGGAAACTAAATATCCTATGCTGCTCTCGACCTCAGTTCTCTGGCTGAGAGGAAACCCAGCCAGAAGCCAGTGACAGGGCTATAGCTCATGAGTCCTGTAGAGGTTCACCTCCTGGCACCCAGAGAAGGGGAAGAGAGAGCAGAGTGATCTCGAGGAGCAAAGAGAAGATACCCAGCCCAGAGTCTACTGAAAAAGCATCACTTCAAATTAATTTTTCTCTGCCTTTAGAATTTGGTTGCAAAGAACCACACTTGCCCTCCACATTTAGGTCCTGACACCTTTGTTCCAAGCTCTGTCCTCCCCCACTCTCTACCCTTACTGCTACTGATTTGGTTCAGCCCTCATTCCTCACTGCCCCCTGCACTTGGACCGCTTTGTCCTTGAGATCCAGCTGGTCAAGGCCCAGATCAATTAGATTGGACTAATTTATGGCACAGACACCCACAGTGATCATGGAGACAGGTCACTTCCCACGAGCAGCCTGAGAGGCCTCTCTCTCACTCCTCTCTCCTTCTTCCGCCTTTTCCAGGGTGGAGCTTCAGTATGGGGTCGGCCTACCAGTTCCACAGCTGGCGGGTGTTCGTGATCGTCTGTGCCCTCCCCTGCGTCTCCTCAGTGGTGGCCCTCACGTTCATGCCTGAAAGCCCGCGGTTCTTACTGGAGGTAACACTTGTTATTAAAACACTCAAAGAAGCCACATGTGCTGGAAAGAGTTCCTTATTGTCTCTAGGAATGTTTGGTTGCCTCTTGGGGAGGTACATTTTTCCTCCCTACTATGGCCTATGAAGGGTTTAGTGTCATGGAGATAGACAGGCTTTACACCACCAGCATGTGGCAAAGCTGCTTCTTGTCCAGAAAGCACTAACAAAGAGAATGTGGCTTATGGTTTTGTAAACGAAATTATACTATCCAGAGGTGCTACTTCTCATTACAGGCATTGCCACCCAACTGCTATGTACTCAAGGAATGTCCGAGTAGTCTGTGTGTTCCAGAGGAACTGCCTAAACCCATCTGCACACTAATACCCTAGTTGATCTGGCAGCACCAGGGGGGTACTGGAAAACTGGGGAGTAGAAGTATTTCACCTCCTACCACTTCTCTGTCTACTCCCATTTCTTAGGTTGGGAAACATGATGAAGCTTGGATGATTTTGAAGTTAATTCATGACACGAACATGAGAGCCCGGGGTCAGCCTGAGAAGGTCTTCACGGTGAGTACTGCCCCTCAGCGCTTCCTCTACTCTGGGCTCAGGCCAGCTGGAAAGTCCTCTCTGTGCACCAGCTCCCTTGTCTCAGTCCCCTGTGTTTGCCTTTTTACCTAAGCCTGCCACGCTGCTTTTGTAGTGCTGTTCCCTCTGCATGGAATGTCCTTCTGTCCCCTAGTTATAAAGTTGATTCTCAATGGGGAAAGCCAGTCTAAATCAATGATAAAAATTGGATATAGAAATTTTTTAACTGGGATCAATGTTTTTTAAATGTTTTGTTATATGTAATTATACTAAAAATGTTTGTTTAAAATAGTGTAGGGGAACATACAGTAAGATAAAGAGGGATATAAGTAAAATCAGTGTCTTATAAATAATATCAATGATAGTCCTTGAAATATGTGCAAATACTCCCTGGTTAAATAGTCCCCTGGACTATGGTGATGGTGCATGGGTGAGTTGGTGGTGGAAATTATAGGGGGACTACACCTGAGAAAAGAAAGAAAACATTGTAAAAATAAAAATGAAATGTTAAAATGAATAAATAAGTAAATAAATAGTCCCCTGACATCTTGTTCATTCATTTGCATGATATAAAGAAACTTCAAAATGGCTTTACCCAAATTAAGACAGATTCTTTATTAGCAAAAATTTTTATTCTGTGGAATGGAGAAATGAAGATCAATAGTGAATGCCCCCATGGCAGACCTAGAAGCCTTTGAGTAGATCCTTCTTTTGAGTACAATAGAGGAAGAATACTTGTAAATTAAAGGATTGTATTAGACTGGAGGAATCTTGAGACCTCAACTAGATACTCAATGGCACATAACCCTTTTAGTCAGATAAGGATAAACCTTTTATCTTCTAATGTGTCTTTGTACAGTCCCTGCTTCCCTTATTCTTCTTCTAGAATATTTGAACTACCAAGTCCACTCATCATGATCCATGTAAAATGCTGTTATATAAAGGTTAGGCAGGAATACGATCAGAACTTTCTAAAAGAATCGATAGTCTCTTCTAGTCCAGTTCCATTTGGAGAATTAAAAAAAAAAAAAAGAATGGATAACTCAAAGTCTTTAACAGTTGACTTTCAAAGTTATTACTTGATTCTACCATGATAAATCTATCCTTTCCCTTTTTATGTTTATAATACCAAATTTGCATATATTGTGTTTATTTTTTTTTTAATTTTTTTTTTTTTATACATACAAGCTGGGTACAAGCCAGAGCCATGGGGTGGTGAGAGGGCTCACCAGAGACAGAGCAGGGAGCAGAACAGGCAGATCAGAAATACACTGCTGAGGGGAGCAGCGGGCGAGGCAGGAGAGGTCTGCCGCGCCATGTGGGATTCTCCCCGGCCGGGCGTCGAACTCGCGTCGCCGCTGCCAACAGCTCCACAGCGCAGCGCTCAACCGCTGCGCCACCGGGGAGGCCCCAAATTTGCATATATTTCTCTAACATCTCCTTTTCAGGCTCTTTTTTTTAATGTTCCTACCTAAATATTGTTTTCCAGTGCATTATTTTCAACTGACTTCTATCACTGTACACTCTCCTTAGCTCATCTCCTTTATTTCCTGTATCTCTCCTAGTAGACAAATCTCCTTTACAGACATGCGTGTTGCAGGGCTTTGTGACCATCCTTCTATGTACCTTGTGCCCTTCAAATTCTGAATTTATGAATCTGAACTCATCACCTTAAACATTTCCAAGCCTCTTCCTTGTCATGTCAGCAACTACTGTCAGCACTACCATAGTTGAAACCCTGAAAACTACTTTCTTTCTCCCTTATGTGAAACAGTCACTATTTCCTTTTATTGTTCATAGTAAATAATAGTCATCATTGTCCCTTCCTGCCACTGATTTGGTTCAGCCCTCATTCCTCACTGCCCTCTTTCACTGGACTATCTTTAGGAATCCAAAACGTTGTAGTCAGCCAATACACTATTTTCTCTCACATTTCTCAATGTTTTAATGAGATATTCCTCCTACTTGGAGTGTCCTCCAGGTGGTTTATATACATGGAAATGATGCAGTTCTCTACAAGCCTGGCTCAAATTCTGCAGTCCACGAAGCCTTCTCTCTCATTCCCAGGTCAACTTGAGTGTCCTGTCTAGGATCTCTCTCCCACCTGAGGCAGGCTTCCTGTAGAGTACTTTTCACTTTGCATAGTAATTGCTTGGAGGGTATGGGGTTTGATGTTTTTATTTGCAGGGTCTAGTGCCAGTCCTGGCATTTCTGTGTGCAAATGAATGAATGAACAACACTGATGGGTGGAGAAGAGGAAGCCTCCCAAAAGTAGTATGTTGAATAAGAAGAGTACCCTTGTGATGAGAGAGAGAGAGAGAGAGAGAGAGAGAGAGAGAGAGAGAGAATCACAAAATGCCGACATGGATTATTTGGAACTGACCCTCTTTGGAATCCCATTTTTAACTCCTCCATTATTTTCATTCCATGGCCTTGTCTTTTTTAAAAAGCAAGGAAGGGGCTAGTGTTTGGGGGTATAATATCATAATATCAAAGATGCCTAGGGTCCCCAAGGACCTGTCAAACAGCCAACCTGGATTCTCACAGCATACTGTCACTTTGGATATTGGCAGAATCTCAAAAACAATCTGTTGAAAAGTTATGTTGGGAGGTGCACATTTATGTGTCCTCAGATTTACCAAAAGCTGATGACTATTGTCTAACAGGGAAAGATATGAGAAGCCCATAAAGGAACTGTTCTTTCTTTTTTTGCCCTTCTCTTTGCCTTCTTTCTCTTCTGTCTCTTGGTTCTTTTCCTTAGCAACGAGCAGGCTAACCGAAGTCACAGAGGCAGCTCTTCACATTGGTCCTTATCGTGTGTTCCTCTTCTGTCTCTGAAGAGCTGGCATATACTTACATTGAATTCATCCATTCAGCCTTGCACTGTGGATAGTTGCCAACCAGCTACTGTGGTTTAGGCTGCGGAGAAGGAAGAAAGGATGACAGTGATGATTTAGGAATAAAAGTTGGATGGAAAAGGTTTAAGAGCAATGTTTAGTGGCCAAAGTTATCAGATGAGTAGGTTCCAAAGAAAAGTGTATATAATCACTTCAGTTCAAACAAAATAATTCTCAATCCAGAAGCTAATCTATCTGCATGTTTTATCTGCTAATGATTCAGAAAATGCCATTTTGGTTTCATTTAATTCTATTACCACTTGCTCTTCTCCCATTTCTCTAGCGTCTTCCCTCCCATTTGTTCTTTATTTGGTTCCCTTATGGGCCATTCAGGTTTCAATGCTTAGGCCAGTGGCCTCTTAAACATACAGAATGATTATCAAATATCTGTTTGCTTTTTCTTTGAGTCAGCTTTTGCTTTTTTAGGAACAGATTGTTCAAACAGTACAGAGAATAGATTGGTGGTTGTAGGGGGTGCTGGCAGTGGACGCAATGAATGAAGGGGGCCAAAAGGTACAAACTTCCACTTACAAAATACACAAGTTATGGGGACATCTTGCTCGCATCATGACTGTAGTTAGTAATACTATATGGCATATTTCAAAATTGCTAAGAGTGTAGACCTTAAAATTTCTCATCATAGAAAAAAAATTGCAACTGTATAAGGTGATGTATATTAACTAAAATGTGGTGATCAGTTCCCAATATATACAAATATTGAATCATTATGTCTACACCCAACAGTAGGTATCAATGATATCTCAATAAAAAAATAATGGGGGAAAAAAGATAAAGTGGAACTCAGTATCCTCAGAAAAGGGAATTCAGAACTTTGTGCTCTGTTGCTCTTGACAGGTAAACAGAATCAAAACCCCCAAACAAATAGATGAGCTGATTGAAATTGAGAGTGACACGGGAACATGGTACAGGAGATGTTTTGTTCGGATTCGCACAGAACTATACGGAGTAAGTTACAGGCCCACCTGACTTGCTGGCCAACTTGTGGCATTTGAGGTTAGTCAGAAGTGGGGTGAACTGCCAGGACACCTGACCCCTGAACCAGGACCAGGTAATAGGATCCCTTTGGGATCAGCTGTGGACTCAATATACTGCATATTGGGGAAGGGAAGGTATTAGACAAGGGATCCTGGCAGTGACCCAAGTACTGAAGTCTCAAGTTACTTTGTCCATTGGCCGCCAGGAAGCTGAAGAATAAAATTCCAGTATTTTTAAGTTCAAGAGAATTTGGCCGAACGATGACTCAACTGATTTATAACTAGGTGGAGAGGGGTCGGGTATGAGACTGACTAGATAACTGCCTAAGAAAACTAACTCTCTCATTTTCACAGATTTGGTTGACTTTCATGAGATGTTTCAACTACCCCGTCAGGGAGAATACAATAAAACTTACAATTGTTTGGTTCACACTGTCATTTGGGTAAGTGATTTAAAATCTTGGTGAACAAAATCTTTAAAGTTCCTCACGGAAACTCCTGGGTGTGCTTCTTGCTTTTCTTATACTGTTTGCTCCTGTTAACCTGCTAGGAAAGAGTTTTTTCAGCTTAGATTTGCTGATAGTTTTGGTTTTTATACATCACTTGTTTTATTTATCTTGTTATAAAGCTGGAGTGACAAAGCCAGTATTATTTGGAAAGTCTGAGAGGGCTTTCCAGAAGGCTGGATAATTTGTCCCCTAGACTTCTTCGCTCTCTTCTCCCCGTTCCTCTGCCACAGACGCACCAACCCTTTGCTCTTCCCTGAAGGAGCCAGACCCTTCCCTTCTCCAGCTTTGGCACCACCCTCTGCCTGGAACCCTTCCCCCACACATGGCCCCGCTCATTTCCTCACCTCCTTTGAGTCTTTCCTCAGCAGTCACCTTCTCACTGACACCTTCCCTAAGCACCCTCTTAAAGTTGCAGCCCTTCAGCACCTCGCTTACCCTCCTCAGCTTATTATTCCCCCGGGAACCTTCCCTCTCCTGACATAGGAAACGCTTCTTTACTCTATAAAGAATAAAACTCTGTCTTCCCACGCTGGAAGCTCTGTGAGAAGGGATTTTCAAAGGTTCTGTGCACTGATACATGTCCCTGGCACATAATAAGTGCTCAAAATATAGCAGTTGTCAAATGAACAAAACCACCATACATATGTGCTAAGAAAAGAGGAGGTAGGAGGAAAACTTCAGAATTTTATTTGCTAGTAGTTGACATGTTGACTTTAGAATGGATAAATGTATGAATACAAGGCTATTTTTGCCTAATTTACTGTTTTAAACAGGCAGTTATGTAATCCCCTACATTTCCAGGTTAGTGGGATCTTAGGGCCTGGAGGTCCCCAACATTTATACTGCAAGTTCTGTCTCTTAACAGCCGTAAATTAAACCAGGGAGGTGGTCCTAGGTGACCCACTTTTCCTGTTGCTGTGAGGTAATAAAGGGGGAGACAGGGAACATGGGGTCAGGGGACCTCACATCTCTCTCTGCAATGTGACTTGGGAACGGTACTAAGTTTTGGATTCTTGTTTCTCAATTGAGAGGGTTGATTTAAAAATACAAAGTACCTTCCATTCAAGTCCTAGAAAAACAGTCTCTGAAGGAAATGTGGCCTGGAGATGAACACAGATTAAGTTCTTACTCTGTTCAACACCGGGCTAGGTACAAAGAAGACAAAGCTAAGCAAGACCAAAGTCCGACTCTCGAGATGTGAAGTTACATGATAATCATGTGATTTATCTCGTTGGCCACATCTTACACTTGGTGATTTCCTCACTGTTACTCCTTAAACGTCAAACAGTGCCTTGCACTTAGTCAGTAAATATTTGCTGAATAAATAAAAAATTAGCTGAAATTGCTCCACCTCATTGATGATGGAGGTGAGCAGCGTGTGACCTCACTGCTGCCATTTAAGACTTTTGTCCTGTGTGTCTGACCAGACAGGTAGATGTTTCCCGAGCCATTTTTACTCAGTAGGCACCACTCACCCCTGCAATAATTAATTCATGATCTATGAAGAGAAAGGGTTGAAATCTGTGGACCCTTAAGACAAACCATTTCAGGGATGCCAGTGATAATAACAATAATAAAAGCTACATAGAATTTTGACTTTGAATGGCGAACTTAGATAGTATATAAAGATATTGCTTTATATTGGTGCACATGTGATACTTATATAATGTTATGATGCAATGTTGCTTCAATTAAAATTTTTAAAAAGCAAGGCTACACAGTCCTGTGAGCATTCATATGCTGCTGGGGATTTTGCATCCCATTTAATATGAGCACCCACGCAGGAAGGTGACACTGACATCATTCTGGTATCGGAAATGGGGTAACGGAGGTTAAGGTAACTAGGCCAGGGTCACGCTGCAGGTAAGCGGCTAGGCCAGCATTGAACACAGTCTGCATACCTGCAAAAGCTCTGCTCACAACCACTGTTTTCCCTGTGTAGCTGAGTGTCACTGGGGAAAGCTAGAGGGTGCATCAGAAGATTTACCTGCAGCACTTCTGATCCTGTAGGTATCCTGGGGCCTAGTAATTTGCATTTCTAAAAGTTTCCCAGTGATATTGATGACACTGGTCAGGGACCCTGTTTCAGGAGCCACTGCTTTTTTTTTTTTTTCTTTATTGAAGTACCCTTGGCTTACATTGTTCTCTGTGCTTTAGAAGTAGGGGATCTCCCCCTTTGGGTCTTGTTACCACACCACACCCATCATCAAATACCTACAGTCCTCCATCATAGTCCCCACTTTGTTTTCCCCCCTCCCCCTCCTCCCAACCCTCCACCCCACCCCATCCTCAGTTCTATAATCAACTTTATAATCAACTTTAAAGGTTAGTTTTTAATTTGGCTAGATCTGACCCTTTGTTTGATTTCTCTATATTCCATATATAAACACCATCCAGTATTTATCTTTCTCCTTCTGGCTTATTTCTCTGTGCATAATCCCTTCCAACTTTATCCATGTTTCTACAAAGTTTATCTTTTCTGATCACTGAATAGTATTCCATTGTGTATATACACCTCATTTTCTTGATCCACTCATCTGTTTCGGACACTTAGTTTGTTTCCATAACTTGGCTATTGTAAATGGTGCTGCAGTGAACAGGGGAGTGCAAGCTTCTCTTCAAATTAGTGTTTTTATATTCTTCAGGGAACCTCTACTTTTGAGCGGTGCTGTCAGATAGGAATATGATGTGAGCAGCATGTGTTGTGTTTAATTTTCTGGCAAACACAATAAAAAAGTAACAGGAAATGGGTGAAATGAATTTTAATAATATATTGTATTTAACTCATTAAGCCCCCAATATTATTTTAGCCCACAATTAAGATAAATATGATTAGTGACTTATTTCATGTTCTATTTTTCATAAGTCTTCAAGCCCAGTACTTAATACAGCATATCTCAATCCAGCTGCTCAGTAGCTGCACAGTTAGCACCCTGAACTGATAAGCACAGCAGCATGATTCAGCTGTTACCTGTTAGAAGTAGTAACTGAGAGGCAGAAAGTAGAAATAACCTGGACTTTCTGATAATAACCAGAGTGGTTCTTTTCCCAACTTTGACCCACTGTGAGAAATGGGGCTCTACCCCTAGGCTAGCAAAATCACAATAATGTAGGAATCAAAAAAGAGTTTCCCTTAAAAGAGGTCGTTCTGTAAGGTCATTCACAGTCTTGGGGACCCAGGAGCTTGGTCCACCAGACTAGGAGACTGAGTTCCTAAGTGCAGTTGGGGTGAAAAAGTGCCATAAGTGGATAGGGTGGGATTCTAATACACATCTCTTCCCTAAGAAAGTTTCAGGGATTGTGTACCTGGATGATCCAGGTATCCCCAGGCCATTACTCTGGCTTTTTGCAGAGTTAGTCATGGGAGGGATGGGGGGCACAGATTGCTGCTTAATGATCCAAAATGTTATAGGGAGCCAGTCCCAGTCAGAAGTGCTTCTCGGGGAAACACCACCTCCCCGAAAGTGTTCGGGAGGCCACTGTGGCCAGCAGGCCGGAACATGCTCACATTTCTTTGTCTTTGCAGGTACTATGGGTTATCTGTGTGGTTTCCTGATGTCATTAAACATCTGCAGTCGGATGAATATGCATTACTAATTAGAAAGGTGCAGAAAGAGAAATATGCAAATTTCAGTATTAACTTTACAATGGAAAATCAGATTCACACTGGAGTGGAATACGACAATGGCAGGTCCAGAAACTTTGAAATTTGTTCTCTATTCACAAAAACTTATTTCTTGTTAGCTTTCACTGCATTGAGACATTCATAGTTGTTTTTCAGTTGTATTAGTCATTTAGTAATTTTCAGCCCGAATGTGAATATTTCCAAATAAGTTTTTAAAAAAAGGTCCAATTATTCCTTCAAAACTACTTCTAAAACTGAGCTGTTTTACATTAATTAGCAAGTAGAATTGAAAGACGTGAAAAGAATATTTAGAGAGACGGTGGAGGGAAACAAAAAGTAAGTTAGGGAAGAATGAAGAGTACGAGAAAATAAGATAGATTATAGGGTTAATTCAAAGAAGAAATCCAAGGTGTAATTTGATAACTGTCTTCTATTACTGAAAAACAGATCACTTTCTACAGTTTTTCCTTCTCCACTATGCTGAATCAAGAAACGGGGTTCAGTCGTGTCAGGAAGTTTCAATTAACAGAAATGATTCCCCAAAATTTATAGCTTTGAAAATATGGAATAAGTTAGCAAAAGACATTTTTGCATATCCCACAAAACATTTTGGCAACATGTGAAGTTGTCTTGAATTTCATCTCTTCTTGGGCTGGAAAATAGTGTTGGTGAGAAATGAAATAAGCAAAGGCTGCAAGGAGGGGGAAGGGGAAGAGCTAAGACATTAGGATATCCAGAAACCACCGCCCTTCATAGTTCAGAGAGTTTGTGGTGGCAGGGTACCCCATCTCTAAACTTTCTTGATTTTGCTTTAAACCCTGATGGACACAGTCATTGATATGAATTTTGTTGTGTGTGTTGGGCAGATTTCTAGGTGTCAAGTTCAAATCTGTAACTTTCAAAGATTCAGTTTTTAAGGCCTGCACCTTTGAGGATGTGACTTCAGTTAACACCTACTTCAAGAACTGCTCCTTTATTGATACTGTTTTTGACAACACAGGTAGGTGTACTAGTTAACCCTGCCTGGGTGCTCTTCAAAGAGCATTAACACAATACCTGTGTGGTAGTGTGGGCAGAAGTGGGGAAGTGGAGATTACAGTGTAAATGAATGGATTCCCTAAATCAGGTTGGACTAATGTTAAGCTTGTACTGTTTGTCCTTGGTCAGACTTAACACAAATGGGACTTGCTGATATTCAAAGTTGAATAAAAAAATTCCCTCCTGTGATTTTTTAAAAAATTTGTTAACCTGTAATTTATTTGGTTTGGTCATCCTGGTGTAAAAACTTGGTGTTTTCTGAAGCAAGAAATCCTATATTGTGAAAAAATTGACAAGGATGTTTTAAAAAGAAAAAAGAAAAATAAAATAAAATTTGGTGTTTTAAGGGAACATGCCTAAACTATAGTCAACAGAGATGGAAACACTTGGTTATGTTTAATGAGATCCAGTTTTCTAGCCCAGTCCATATGTGGAAAACTCCCCAGGGAAACAAATTTCATAGAGAGACAAACAATGACTGAGAACCTACTATGTGCTGCTTCCTACTCTAGGTCATTAGTTTTAACAATAGCTGAGGCTTAGAAAAATCCTTGGCCACAATCATAGAACTAGTATCAGCTGAGACTTGAACCTAGGTTCATCTGATTTCAAAGCCCATTCTTTTCCACTCCCTATCGCCACCCTTCCCCCGGCCCCCACATGGGTCTGTCTGTCCCGTGATGAGTCCAGAATAGCAGCCCCACAGAGACAGGAATATCAACGCTACTCTACTGCCAGTTCTGACCCACTCCAAATGAGAAAGGGGTCAATGTC
This sequence comes from Scalopus aquaticus, assembly GCA_004024925.1. NCBI lineage: Eukaryota > Metazoa > Chordata > Mammalia > Eulipotyphla > Talpidae > Scalopus > Scalopus aquaticus. Next base: position 55,755 of record PVIJ01003755.1, read on the forward strand.
AGTGCTTTTCTTAAACTGTACTGTCACTGTCTTCTAACCCACTCAACCTCAGAAGAGCAGCTCTTTTTGGCAGATTTTGTTCAGCAAAGCAAGAGAACAGTTTTGATTCTGACTGCTTTTTAACAGAACCCTCCATCTGCAAGCGCTTTGTCGGATAGATTCGAATTCAAGAGAAACCAGCAGTGAGTGCTTATGACCTGCAAATGAGGCTGTCTGGTTCCTAGGTGGATTCTTCCACTTAGACCTTAAGTGCTAAATTCAATCTCAAGGACCTAAGGAAAGTCCTGTTCCTTCTCTGTCCCTCAGAGTCCCATAAAATGGCAATAATATGACTGATTCATGCACGTTTTAAAACAAATTGTTCTCGTAATTGTTGGATGGAGGCTATTAGTACTGTAATGATCATCTTATGTAACAGAGTAATTAGAACAAAGTAACATCATAAACTTGTAAGCCAGTGGTAGAATCAGCAATGGCCAACCAAAGAAATCAGAAGCTAACTGGACTCTTTAATTTATCCCTTTATCAGCAAAGGTGTTTCTTCACTCAACTACTTTGTAAAGTGAGGTCCTAAACTAGACCCTGTACTTTGGCCAAGAAAACACAAAAAAGTCAAACCAACCCAGACATGTAGCCCCTAAGGGGTCTGCAGTGCCAGGATTCTTCTGTGAATTCAAACAGGCTTTCTTATACTGATGCACAACTGTCAAGAGCTTGATGAATTGTCTTCCTTTTTTTCACAGATTTTGAGCCATATAAGTTCATTGACAGTGAATTTCAAAATTGCTCATTCTTTCACAACAAAACCGGGTGCCAGATTACCTTTGATGATGACTATAGTGCCTACTGGATTTATTTTGTCAACTTCCTGGGGACACTGGCAGTGTTGCCGGGGAACATCGTGTCTGCTCTCTTGATGGACAGAATCGGGCGCTTAACAATGCTGGGTATGTGCTTGGTTTCATGTGAAAAAGAAAAGAGCAGCTTCTGCAAGCTAGAGGGAGCCCATTCCCTCTCCCTGCTCCCTTAGGGATTTGCATGCACAGAAATGTGGAGAAATCCCTTAAGACATTACATTAGGAGTAAATTTTAGTGAAAATTATGACTAATTACATTTCATTTGAGCAGCTTTCATAAGTTAACATACTGAAAAACTAATTATGTGTGACTAATGTATATGTTTCCACTTAAGTAGCTGAATAATTGATGTGCGTTTCATGCTCGGGCTGAGAAGGCACTCAGAGGGGCAAACCTTTCACACAGGGGAATGTGTCTGTACCTGTGCTTTACACAGCCCAGCCTGCAGCTTCCCCTGGGGATTCAGTTTTACTGAAAGATCTTGAAGATGCCAGGGTCCTTGCTTCACTTGCCCCACTGAGATAACGGAAAACATCCCAATCTTTTGTCTGGTTTTTCACAGGCGGCTCTATGGTGCTTTCGGGGATCAGCTGTTTCTTCCTTTGGTTCGGCACCAGTGAATCCATGATGATAGGCATGCTGTGTCTGTACAATGGGTTGACCATCTCAGCCTGGAACTCTCTGGATGTGGTCACAGTGGAACTGTACCCCACAGACCGGAGGTATGTTGAGATGAGTCTCTCAATCAGCTAACTGATTTCCCTCCAAAAGTAAAACCCCTCAAATATCTGACTTATAAAGTTAGAGTTTCCACTTGTATCTTTTAGAAAGAAAATGCAGGTGGACATAGATGCTGGCCGGCATTAGAGGGCAGTGAGGCTGTGAAGGGATCTGTGTCTGGGACTTAGCCTGTGGCTGGCATATGCAGGTGCTGTAGTGAAGGCATGAGGAGCGGCGTACAAAGGGCTCTCACGGTAGGCCTGTCTCTAGGAGGAGGCCACATTTTAAGCTGCTGGTCAGTCCTGAAAGGGTCTTTCTCTCACATTTTCAGGTGTCCGCATGAACTCTGAATTAAGCATTCACAAGGAGACCTCTAGGGAGTATTTCTTGGTCTTCCTGGTCTGTTGGAGGAAAGCCCAATACATTTCCAGTAACAAAAAAAGTAGAAAAAACTTGCTATTAGAGGAAAATTATGTATCTGGTCCCAAAATGGAGACATAGAGATTTAGCGCCTCATCTCAGAGAAAGAGCTAGAAGGTAGGGCTTTGGGGTAGAGTTTCAACAGCTGAATAATTGGAAGAATAGAAGCCTTGTTTTGCCGTTTGACATGAGTGAAGACAAATGGCCTTTGCCTTCTTTTATTTTGTGCGTGTGCTTTGTCACCATGGAAGCCCTCTCTCCTGGAGGGTGGAGACAGTGTTCTCTGGACTTTGTAAAGGAAGAGGGTTTTGTCCCCGCACTGAGACATTGGAAATACCAATTTTGAACTGATCCTAAGTTTCTTCGCTTGTTTATTAGCCCTACGGGATAGATTCTCTGCATGTTCAGACTCTAACTTGCATGTCATCTGAACATGAATAACTGAACTTAGAAGAACTTTCTGGGTACTCCTGTATCCAGCTGCCTGCAGAAATCCCACAACTCAAGGACCCTGCTGCTTGTTTATTAAATATTCTGGTCCAGTGGCCCTGCTCTCGAATATTAGTCCCTGAAGGACTCACGCCACTGCACACATTGCCTCCGCTGTCCAACGAACGTCAATTCTGCAGTCTTTTGTGGGCAAGCTCCTGGGGTGGGTACCATGGGCATTGGGATGAGGATGCTGTCAAAAATAAAATTAAGGTACTGCAACTTTCATTGACCTCTCATTCTGCAAACAGGGACCAGATATGGATTAATTAAACATTTAAAACAAATCCTGCAGTATTAAGCAAGGCTATGTCATAGCCTGTTACCTTTTTATTTTACACTAACGAGCTCGGTATCAATTTCAGTGAACCAGCTGCTTGTCCCCCTCCATAGGATTGGAGAGATGATTGTTCCCTTGTGACAAAAACCTATCTTTAAAAAGAAAGCTCAGGTCCTTGCTTTGAGAAATATGGACCTGCTGTGTTTCTGTTGTTGGGACGGTTAAACATCAACTAGAGAAAAAAAAAAAGTGGCTGTTAGTGTTAGATTAGATCCTCCGAGAAGCAGAGGACAATATGGGATTAAACGTGCGCAGACTGTATTAGAGGAAATGACAGAGAAGCTGGGGAGGAAGGTGAAGCCGGGTGCCTGAGTGAAGGAGCAGGGAAGGAGGGTCAGTGGGAGCCTCCGAGACCACCGGCAATCTGAGGGATGTTTGGTGAGCCTGGGAGGGAAGGGTGGTAACAGTGTCAGCTTCGGAGGAGTCCTCCTGTCCCAGGAACCAAGCCGCCTAGTATGCCTGTCAATTCAGTTACTAGCGCAGCAAAATGCGGCGCTGCATTTCAGAGCAAGCAGCCAGGGCGAGGACTTGGAGGTCTGCAAGGTGCCTTCTCAGGTGGCAGATATTCTCCAGCGCTTCAACAGATGTGAACAGATGATGTGCAGGAAGTCGCTTCCTTAGTCGGGAAGAGATCGTTTGTGTCCAGAGTGGCATTGCCAGAATCTTGAAGCTTGAGCTTGCCCCACCTCCTCTGCTTCAGGCTAAACCATGTCTTTGTCCCTGCATGCTATATGTGAGGAGGCCCCCACTCCTTCCCAGAACTCAGTGTCAGGGGGACTGAAAGTTCCAACCCTCTAACCCCTGGGATTTTCTAATTGTAGCCCACTCCTGAGGCTGTCCAGGAGTCCCTCAAGTCACCTCATTAGCATAAACTCAGGTAACTTAAAAGGGGCTCCTGATAAATAATGCAGACACTCAGAAAATTCCAGCAGTTTTAGCTCTGTGCCAGAAACCAGAGACAAAAACCAAAATTATTTTTATTATACCATAATTTTCCATTGTGTAAATATCACTAACATTCTCATATGCTCAAAACCCCAGCATTCTCGATAAGCATAACATTTGGAGATTCTCAAACAAATGCCCTAGAACATTTCAGCACCTCAAGGGTAGAACTCCGTGGACAGTAGCAGGCCCATGAGGACTTGAAGGATACAGAAAAGATTAGAGACCCAAATAAGCATTCTCTGCAGAAGCCACAGACGTGTGAGGACTCTGGGCTGGTATTGCATCCCCACTGGATTATTTTAGTATGTCCATGTAGAATGCAACTTGTTTGTGGAAATGAGGAGGAATCAATTTCTTGGAGTAGAATATTCGGGAAGCTTTTTAGTGATTCGTGATTCTCTCAGACTCCAAATATATAACCACCACCAAGTCTCTAATTCTTGACCCTGTCTATGTGGAGTTGGCTTCAAATCCCACAAGTTAAAGGGCTCAACCTCAAAAGATTGCCTCCACTTCCAAAATCAGCCACAAGTGGGGTGCCCACGCTACCCACACTTCTGCCAAGCCAATTCTGGGATTCCCATGCCCCCGTCCCCACAGATATGATCATTTGTTACAATACAGAACTCAAGAAAACGATCTATCTTTCTGAGTATACAAATATAGTACAAACGATGGTCAGATAAAAAAAGATACAGGTGCCTCTGTCCCCTCAAGGGGACATCACCCTCTTGGTATGTGGATGCATTCACCAAACTGGGAGCTCTCAAAACTCAATTTTGCAGGGGTTTATGGAGGTGTCATTATGAATGCATGATTGATCAAATCGTTGGCCATTAATGATTAAGTGTAAGCCCTAGTACCTCTCCCTTCCGCAGAGGTAGGGAGTGGGGAAAGAGCTGAAGGGTCCAATCCTCCTTTTCCATCATTTCTCCACCCCCAGGCTGCACCACCACCTACATTGCTTTCACCCCTCTTTGGGGATAGATGTTGAAAGAAAATAAATTCTATTTGTTGGATTCGGTCAAGGCTAGTCAAACAACACCTGCTGTTTTAACTGGGGGAAAAAATAAATTTGGAGAACTTTGAAAGATTAAAAAATTGTATAATGATAGGCTGGTATATCCACAATTCATTAACCCCATTCTTCATTCACCACCACCCACCCCACCCTTACCCCACCACCTTTTTCTACATTTCACACTTCTGCCAAGCCAATTCTGGGATTCCCATGCCCCCGTCCCCACAGATATGATCATTTGTTACAATACAGAACTTTACCTCAGCTATACCTTTAAAACCTTGGTCAAGGTTTTAAATGTCCTGGGAGTCATAAATATAACCCACCTGGTATGAAAGGTCACACGCTCTGGCTCATTTGGGTTCTCAGTCCTGGCTACACGTCCATCTGCATCCAGGCGGTGGCTTCCTGCTGCCACGCCATGGACATGGCGGAGCTCCACTGCTCACCTCCTGTGTCTTATGGCTCCTCCTCCACAGAGTTCAGGGCAAGGAGCTCCCACCTGGGAAGTGTCGAGACCCAGGCTCTCCCTGCTTGGCTTCAGCTCCGCACAGACTCCCTCAGCCCAGCAGCCTGTCTCACAGGTCTCTGGCAGCATGCTCCTGCCTTTCTCTGGCCACAGGCTGACTCCTTCCTTCCTTCCTTCTCCCTTCTGCATGCAGTTTCAGACATGACCTCAGAAAGGATTTGAAAGTAAAACCCTGATTGTTGCCACCTGCTTTTCCTTGGCAGCTGCTGCTGTCACTGTGGGAAACGGCCTCTTCCTTGATGAGCTGAAGTCAGTACATCTGTCCAGAATGAACCCACCTAAGCTCTTAGAGAAGCTCCCCGTTCCTTCCACCCCCCCAACCCCAATCTTAAATGTGTTTAATCCTGACTCTCTTACTGAACAGCCATGTGCCCCTCAGGGACGTCAGTATAACTATACCTCAGCTATTTGAGACAAAATGAGGAGATTGAGGCAAATGACGTCTCAGCATCTTTCTAACTCTAGAATACTCTTCACGATGGTATTCCATAATGGCAGCTGCTTTCATTCTTTCTTAAATACAGTCTACCTCTGTAGTCATAAAAACCTCTCTTTTTTTTTTAAGATTTATTTATTTATACATACAAGCTGGGGTACAGGCCAGAGGCGTGGGGCGGCGAGAGGGTTCACCAGAGACAGAGTGGGGAGCAGCACAGGCAGATCAACAGAAACACACTGCTGAGGGGAGCAGCGGGCGAGGCAGGAGAGGTTTGCCGCACCATGTGGGATTCTCCCCGGCTGGGCATCGAACTCTCATCGCACGCTGCCGACAGCTCCACAGCACAGCGCGTAACCGCTGCGCCACCAGGGAGGCCCCATAAAAACCTCTCTTTATGAAGATTTTGGTATTAAGAAATCTTTCAACTATCTTATCCAAACAACCTATATTTCACCCATGTCTCTTTACCCTACTTTATTTATTAATAGGCCTAATTATATATGTGTGTGTGTATATATATTATATATCTATTCTATATCTCTGTCTATCTATATATATATACACACACATATATATAGTCTATCTATATATATATATACACATATATATAGTGACCTGAGCCCCTTTAGCCTTTCAGAAAATGTCAGCTCTTTTTTGTCTCTGGCAGTTAGAAAAAGAGGATGAGGGGATGGGGATTATATGACCCCTTCGCTCATAATCTCGCTCCAGGTGGTTTATCACAGGAAGAAAATCCTAGCAAATGTGAATAGTCTTTCAGCCTGTTCCTGACTCTAAGGTAGCCCAGCTCACCCTTGGGAGCTGAATAAACCCTTGCATGCAAGGGCCACGGGCATTGTGATAATCTGACAGAACCACCAGACTGGGGACCAGCAAGACAGCAGAGCAAGCTTTTAAGTGTTGGGGTGCATGATCAGTGGATCTAGCACCTAGTCTTTGACACCCATAGCATGTCTGTCAAGCACCCATGGGTGCTTGTCTGTCTCTTGTGCTAAGGGTAGAACATTCTTTCCCATCAACTGCATGTCTTGAGCACCACTTCTATCAGCAGTGAAAAATTATCTCCATGTTCATTTATAAACCTCATGCAGATTTCTAAAATGATATTTAAAGCCCTGGTAACCTTTATTGTCCTGCTGAACCTGGTTAATATGCTTTCAATTCTATGGGCATACCTTAGAGACAACTTCTCTTTGTTAGTTGGTTGGTTAGTTACTTTATACCTTTATTGAGGTAACATTGGTTTACAAGACTACATATGACTTGGAGGACTGTTTCACAGCTCCTCAGATGTATGTCACCATACCATACCCACCAGCCAAGTACGCATAGTCCTTTAGACAACTTTTCTTTATACTGAAGTAATTTTAAAACAAATTACCACCTGGACCACATAGAATGTTAGATTTTATGTTTACTTGTATATTGTGTATCACTCAGGAGAATGTAGCTCCTTGAGCACCCACAGTGTTTTGTGTTCCTTGTTTACTGTTGTAACTCCAGGCGAGTGACTGGATGAATGAAATGGGCTTTTTAAGGTTCGGTTGGTTGGTTGTGGATTATTGTTTCCGTCCTTGTCCACACTCCCCACTCCCAGCAGGCTGGTTGGGCAGTTGTCAGTGAGGTGGCAGTCCTCTTAGTGCCCTCTCTGCTGCCCTTCTATGCCCCTCTTCCACTTGGCCGTCACAGCCTGTAGCCTTCAGTCCTTCACCTGACAGCTCCCCGCCCCACCCAGACAGCACTGCTGTAGGAGCCCCTATTCTACTTTCACCTTTTCCAACTGTGGGAGAGACCTGAGCTCAGGTGCAGGTACTGCCAGAAAATAGCTGGGTAACTTCAGAGTATGGTCCTGTCACCTTTCTGAGTTAGGCACTGTATTTAGATCAGGCTGAGATTTTAGATCTCATTAACCTCATTTAATCCTCACTCCAACCCTACAGGCATAGGTAGACTTACGAGATTTTCAGGAGAGGGAAAAGGGGACACATCAAGGGGAGGTGACGTGCCCTTGATCATTTTACCTCAAACCCAGAGGTGTGCTCTGTGGGCCTCCCTATCACAGATATATCTGCCCCCTCCCAATAAGTCTTTAGCCTATTTCTAACAAGCTCACCTGGTAATTGGGATATACAGCCAAGTTCATGAACATTGGCCTTAGATGAACTCCCAGTTGCCTCCTAATGCGCACTTCCATTCCATCGTTATTTAGCCCAGGCCCTCACTTCCTAACTAGATTTATCAGACAAATGGTAAGACACAAAGGCTTCCATTATTACCTGCACGTGAATATTTGAATTTCAATAGGAACCAGCACCAGGAAGACCCTTGGTGATGGCAGAGCTGGGAGTGAGATGGGGGGCTACTTTGGGTCCAGGGCTTCCTCTCAGGTCACGATTCATATGTGGGTCCTTCACTTGGGCATGGGCAAAGGAAGTCCTGTGCATGGCCATCAGCATGGGTATCACACACCAGTAGGTTTTAAGAATACCCCAGGTGGGGTTCTGACTATGCATGTCCACATACCCTGTTCAAAGAGATTGCGATCCTGCCCCCACGTTGGGGAGACCAATGCATGAGGAAGTGAGAGATTTGTTTGGTGACTGAGGGTAGGCAGGTCAGTTGGCACTTGAGAAGCCTTTGAAGGGGTGTCTAAGCATTGGGGGGAGGGGGACAGAATCTGTGTCAGTCCTGAATGGGGACTAGAGAGATAAGTTAGGGAGATGTGAGACTGCTGTGAGAGTCAGAGGAAACCCTGTCTATGTTCCGTCCTCACCGGCAAGATCCTCCTATTCCTTCAAAGTCAGGTCCCATCCAATCTCTCATCTCTGAGATGCCCTCCCTCACTGTCCACGCCCCCAGTCTGAGGTCACTTCCTGGCCTCTGTTGGCCCATAATATCCCGTGGGCATCTTTATCACTGCAGTTAACCTGATGTGTTATCATGACCTCTTTGCACCTGTCCTAATGCTGATGGGAACTTTGCCTTATTTGTTTTGAGGTGCCTACTGCAGTGCTGGCCACATAATAGATGCTTAATGAATGATTATTGAATGAATAAATGCATAGGAGAAAGTGTAAATCAGGACTATATTAGGACAGATTTGCTTATTAGACAAATATTTTAGGGATTTCCAGTGCTCTTGGTATGGTGGGATAGCTCAGATGGATTAAGTGTTAAGGTACCTTTGGGGAGTTAGCTTGGGAACCTAGCCATCTTTTGTAGTATTGTGTCCATGAGAAAAAATGAAATTGTGTTTTAAATAACCAACTTCCAGATGAATCTTTTTGTCACAATGTATTCCTGATTTAAGGCCTGCCTGTACTTTCCAAATGCCCCATGCTGAGTCCTGACTATTCCTTTTCTAACTTCCAGTGGTTTGAGTTGTCCAGAAAAAGCTACTTTCCAAAAGTTGAAGCTAGACAAAGAGTGTGCTCACATTTTACCCTTAAATAGGCAAGTTCCACCATCTGAATCCCCCACCATTTCAGTCCTTTTCAGATACCACATTTTTCCTTCCTAATAATTTCATCATTATGAAATATATTTCAGCCAATGTGTGTGCTACATGCCACCCACTGCTTAAGTACTGCTGCTATTCAGCGCCCCTTTCTCCTTCCCAGGATCCTCAAAAACCCACTGTATTGGGGCCTCCCTGTTGGCTCAATGGATTAAGTCTTGACCTCTGAAGCTGTCTGCAGCTGATGCAGCACGCTCGATCCCTGGCTAGGGAGCTGACCCACATGGCGTAGCAGACCTCTTCTGTCTCGCCCGCTGCTCCCCTCAGCAGTGTATTTCAGTTGATCTGCTCCCCACTCTGTCTCTGGTGAATGCTCTCACCACCCCCACTTCTCTGGCCTACACCCCAGTTCTTGTGTGCATAAATAAATAAATCTTTGAAAAAACAAACAAACCCTATTGACCCCTGCCCTGAAGTCAGAAAAAAACAAAAAGGCTGGATATGAAGCAGAGCTATCTTCACTCTGTCCAGAATGCAGCCAACCATTTCCTTTTCCCTGCCACCGATTAAAACATAAAATGACATACTTGAACTGGAACCACTAAATTGTGAAGGTCCCAGAGAAGGAGGCTCATAGCAGTCTCAGTGCAGGCACATTCCGGGCCATCTTCCCCCACCTGCTGAGCCCAAGCACTACAGCAAGCCAGCCCCAGGCACCAGCACTGGGTTCTCAGACAGGGAAATACGGTAACAGAATGTGGGCACAGGGTATCTTTGGAGCAAGAATTTCCATTTCAAGGATATAAATAAATAGCTTGAGCAAGAGAGGATGGGAGAATCAAGGGCTAGAGCATCTAGAACGTGAGAAATCGTTTCATCTTTCCATTTGGTGCTTGTTGGTTAAGAGAAGGCAGGAGACATTTTTGGTCTAAAAAAGAATGTGGTAACTAACTTGTCCTGCTGCTGAGAAGTCAGCTTGTGGGAGCTCCCTACCCTCAAAGGACTTTATGAGTACAAGGTGACTTGCACTCTGCTTGTCTGCAGAAGTTAATGTCCTTCCTTTGAGAACAAGGGAATAAATAAACGAAAAGCTTGTTTACTTTATAAACAGATAACCCCCAACAGAGAGCCACTGATTTTTCTAATATAGCTTGTGTGCCTCTGTTGCATAGAAAAGTCACACCCAGCAGCTGCAAGTATTTAAAGAATTAATTGACTTATCCAAGGAAAGGACAGTTATGTTTTCTCACATGCCAGGACTAATTTAAGAAGGCTATATGCTTTGCATCTACTCTAGATTCTCTTCTGCAGAACTGGCGCTGTTTGGTAAATAAAAGCAGTGACTCTTGGAGAATAAGGATTTGATCATCTTTTTAAAAGGCTTCAAGATACCAGATGTTCCTGAGGCATCTTTCTTAGTGCTGCCTAGAAATCTCAGCAAGTCATCTATTCCCCTGAAATTGGTGATTTCAGGAGAGTCACCCCTATTTTATGTTGTCAGGAGTTATTATACCAGAGGGTTATAGCTTGGGAAAGTAGCGTTATTTTAACCCAGATATAAATTCTGTTTAGGATATTCTGCAGTTTTAACATAGAATGACTTCTTCATACAAAAGAATGTTTTCCTTTTTCCTATCAGCAACATACGTACTCTTTCCCTGAATGATACAGCTTATCTTACTACTATAAGATGTATTTGGTAATTTATGACTCTAGAATATAGAATCTAAAATGTAGTTTTTAAGGATCGTGGGTGAATCGGTGGTGGGTTACCCAAGGGGAATAAACAATGTAAAAAATATAAATAACAATAAAAAATGAAAAAAAAGTGAAAGAAACCAATCTAAGAACTACACAACTGTATGATCTCAATTATATGATATTCCAGAAAAAAACAAAGCTATGGAGAGACTTAAAAGATCAGTTGTTGTTAAGGATTAGGAGGAGGGGAGGAGGGATGAATAGTGAGCACAGGGGATTTAGATTTAGGGCAGTGAAATTATTACTCTGTATGATACTGTAGTGGTAGATACATGCCATTATACAGTTGTCAGGTCCACAGAATGTACAACACAATGCATGGGTTTTAGGTAATAATAATGTATAATATTGGCTCATCAAGTATAAGAAAGTTGTTAATATGACAATAGTGTTATATAGCAATTATAACACTTAGATGTTAAACATAGGGAAATTGGTTGGGGAGGAGGAGTGTAGAAGCATATAGGGACGCTTCTCTCAATTTTTTTTTTGTAAGTCGAGCACTTTTTAAAAAGTCTATTAATTTTTTCAAAAGCAAACAGCACTCGTTCAACCTCATGGCATCATCTCCAGGGAGGGCCGGGGTGCAGTGGATGATGTCATCTTTCCTCTTCAGTCTTCTTTGGTACCCAACATGTAGCCTCAAGCAACTTCATCTGAAAATAGTTATCAGTATATTAAATCTCTTCTTCTTCTGGTGGGTGTTTCTAATACTAATCTCTTTTCAAAAACAAACCAAAAAGAGAAAGGAAGAATGCAAAAATAGCTATCCTTCTTCTTAAGAAGTGTCTGTGTCTCTCAGTCACAGATTCCATTATGCCCCTTCCACATTCCAAAAGTTTGGTAACTGCCCTGCTGCAGGAGCCTGCTTACCCTACTTTCTAGCTGTCTTGGCCAAAAGAAAGTTGTGCTTGCTGCCCTTTCTTAGTTCTGTTCTAGCAAAAACATGGTTGGCCTTGCACCGGCTCAGAGGCTCAGCTCCTGCCTCAAAGGAAGAGTGCTTGTTCCTTTCCTGTGTTGAGGGAGGAGGGTAGTTAGTTAATAAGCTCTATAGATATCGGATCATGAGGAGTACGTGTGTAATAGAAAAGATAACTAGGGACCTCTAGGGACAGCACAAGTCATGAGAAGCAGGTGTTACTACTGACCAAAGGAAAACCCACACTTAATAATTTACAAATCGAAGATGTGTACTAAATGCATCATATAAAATGCACTTCTCTCTGGATGGGAGAAATGTATCCAACAATTACCCTGCGTTTGATGTGCCTTGGATACACATGTGTGCCCAGGGACAGACAAGAAGACAGTGAGCATGTCTAAAGCAGAAGAATTCTTATCATCTCATGATGTCAGTAGTATTGATATTCTCATGAACAAAATTAAGTTTCCTGCCTAGAAGACCACAGTAAAAGCACATGTGCATAAAGATGTTAATTTTTTCTTTTTCAAAGAATGTCTTAACTGGGAGGTGAGTTATAGATACACCACCTGCATACCTTAAATGCCCGTGGAGTCAGCAAAGTCTTCTTGAGGCCCACACTCTGATTCTCCTCTGTAATATTTTCTTGAACTTGATTCCCCATTGAAAATTCTAGAGAAGATATAAGTGGCATACTAGCTCGCTTGTGGACAGCCCAGTTCAATTTCTGCCTGTTACCAAAAATGTTTGGAAGAGAGCATGTGAGTTCATCTCCATGGTAGCCAAAAGATGAGGAATACAACCCAGTCACCCAGGATTATCTCTGAAGATTTCATGGACTTTAGTTATATAAAATCTCACATTAAGCTAAGAGGAAACATGAAGTAAAAAAATAATAATAATAATAAAAAAAACCTAAAGATGTCATGAATTTTTATGTAACTCTGGAAAAAAGATGAGATTCTTCTTACTCCTTAAAATCTCCTTACTCGTTTTGTTCACAGCAAATCAGAACTCATGGGCAAAATAAGAGTCAATCCAGGTGAGAATGTCAACAGATAATTGAAGGAACCAGACCAACAGCTGGGTTTCTCTTCCTCCAGATGTGCTGAGAAGCATTGAGTTATTTGTTCCAGTGAAATACACAACAGCCTACTGGAAGACATTGAAAATTACTCTGTAGAACAGTGATGTCTAGAGTTGGTGTCTCAGAATTCATCTTCTCAGACTTGACCATCTCTCTTTCCTTTACAGGGCAACAGGCTTTGGCTTCTTGAATGCACTTTGCAAAGCAGCAGCCGTGCTTGGAAACTTAATATTCGGCTCCCTGGTCGGCATCACCAAAGCAATCCCCATCCTGCTGGCCTCCACTGTGCTCGTGTGTGGAGGACTGGTGGGGCTGCGCCTGCCTGACACACGAACCCAGGTCCTGATGTGATGGCAGAAGAACCATCGCCTGTGTCCATGCTCCCGACTGACTCAAAGCTTCAGATTGTTCCAATCAAGAAAGGTGGTCAAATATCAGAACACTGATACTTGCTGTGACTAAAATGTAGATGCGTACCATCTTGCCCCTTCAGTGTGATTTTGCACAGTTTTTTTTTTTTCTCCCAATGTATTGTTATCTTCCCTAACTGTGATGCTACTGCCTTCTAAAAATCAGTGGAAGCGTTTTTAAAATGTCCTAGTCAGCTGGGTCTCACTGGCATTCTGCTGGCTGAAGGTTTAGAAGCAAAGAAGAGGACTGTGCTGCTGTAAGAAATAGATCCTGTTCCTAATTCAACACTCACAGGAAATATAAGTTGGCATATTATTTAGCATTTGTGCTGAGGAGAGAGGTTCTTCTTTTTTTTTTTTTTCTTTTTTTTAAACAGAGTGATATTTCCTGTTTACTTAGAAAAGGACACCCAGCAAGTCTCACTATTACAGCAGGGCCTTTCAAAGAAAATCATGTGGCACCAAATAGCTGGGTGGGGCTCTTTCGGTACCCACAATTAAGGTGACTCTGCTGACAAGAAAAATAAAGACTCTGCAGTTAACACAGATCTGAGCGAGCTGTATAAGCAAGATCACTGCTGAATGGCCCAATTAAATTTCTGAAAAATATGAGGAAAGGGGACTGTGATTGTGGTATGTGGTTCAGAATGTTAGAAAATCAGAGAGATCCATTTTCTGCCTCTATTGACTGCTACCCCCCAAACCCCCAGCTGCCATTAATCTAGACAGATAGCAGATTCAAGGAGAGAAAGCCACCTTCTAAAATCTGGATCCGTCTACCTGATTTTGTCATCCTTGCTAAGTGTCTCTAGTCTAGAGACTGTCACTCATCTAAATTGTAAATTGCAAATTAGGGAGGAATTTACACCTTCACCCATTTGGAAATGCAAAATGATACTTGAGGGTACCATATCCCCAGGGAAGATGCCCCAAGTAGTTGACTTGTGACTTTCTGACTGGCACCGCCCGTATGGATCCCATCCCGCTAGCTTCTGCTGGGATGATGCTCCTGGCTGCTGGCTCGGCGAGAGGTCCCAGCCTGGCCATATAATGAGCGACTCTTCACCTTCCTGGTGGTGGTTTTCCTGTTCATTTTACCTCTGGGATCTGCTGGACCTGGGAGACGTCAGCAGGACATTCCCAGGGGCTACATGACCTTTTCACTCTTGGGCCTGCCCCTCCCCCTTGCTCATCTGTTTTACTCATCTTGTTTGAAATCTGAAGCCTCCCTGACACTGGCAGCGGTGACCAACAGCCAGGAGTAAACCCCATATTTAAGCAGTATTCCTTTTTTAACTCTCATGTCTTGCTGGAGGGTAAGCCTTGTTACTTACTATAGGCATTTCCAGCAGGGTCGAGCCTGGGGCCTAAGGTAGGCCTTTGTTTCCAATAGTTCTTATATTCAAAGATGTCTTAACCCCTGAGGCCTCTCTGTTTCCCCTCCCATTCTTAAGGGCCCCTCCTAGAGCTCTCCAGTGGACTGCCAGTCCAGGCTCCCAGGAAAAGCGTCGTTCATTAGCATAAGCCATTCATCCACTCCCCCTTGAAGTACTGCAGGTCTGTAAGGGGGGCAGCCTGGTGTTGAGGGTGGCAGAAAAAGGGTGGTTCTCTGGGGATACGGGATCCAGGCAGAACATGAGAAAAATCCAATTGCAAACCGCAAAGGTGGCGGGAAGAATCAAAATTGACCACAGCTAGCTAAGATCTATTAGAATGATGTAAACAACACTGAGAAAGAAATAACTTGCAGGCACTTCTCCCTGTTGTAATCTTACTAGTGAACCAAGGCAGTAGTCTAACAGCCCAAAAGGTACTCTTCATCCATATGGACTCTTTGTCCCTCCTCGCTACTCTGTGATTTCTATTCCTTAAAAAAGACATACTTGGGGATCCTGAGCAGGTTTTTTAATTGAGTGTGGCATATACAGTAATAACTGCAAAAGTAAAAAGTGTGTCTCCATCAATCCATTCAAAAGTTAAATGGAGATGTGTGTGGGTGTCACTGTCTCTAGTCTGCTGTGACGTTTAACTTTGCATATGGGATGGTCTTTGCTTTTAGAAATGTTTCTGATGGCTGTTTTAGGTCTAAATGCATGAAATATCTCCTAAGCAGCAAGCACAGTTTCTGCCAAATTTTATGTGAATGCTGCCTTGGCTCAGAACAGGATAAACCGGCTGCACCCCACTTCATGAGACCTGCCACCATGCATACCCTTCAGAAAGACTGTTTTTGGCCTTCCTGTCACCTAATCTGAGCCCCCCAGGTGGCCCAAGTGGGATCTCTTCTCATCTCTTGGACAGTCTCTGGTCACAAACCTTCTTGGGCACCTTTCATGCCGTATCTCTGCCACGCTCACACTGTTTCCATTGCCTTGATTTTCTGTTAGCACTCAAGTTGTTTCTAAATTATGTGGTGTGGCCTGTCTGGCTTGTTCTGGGTTTAGCTGGATGAAGATAGAGCCATGCGATTAAACAGAAACTCTCAGTTCTATTAATGTAGCAGGGTGTTGGCACATGGACGTGCAACCTGCATCTCGTTTTATCAACTGTGGAAGGAAAATGAGAGTTTGTGTGAAATGAAAGCCTAGGAAACAGTCCCACTTGCTCCTATATTTCTAACTCCTTCTCTATCTAAAATTTTCTCATAGCTCTTGGAATCAATCCAGAATGCTTCTAGAGCCTATTACTGTCACTGGGTCTTCTCAGTGGGAAGGAAAGACAGCTGCTACAAACTGTAAATCCTATAATGGGTCTTACACCCAATTCACATTCCCTCCTGCTGTCTTGAAGGCCAAACCCAGCCAGAGTCTGACCCAGGGAGATAAAATAGAGGGTCCTAGCCCAAACCCACCCACTAACAAACAGTGAGATTCAGCTCCTCAGTTTCCCTATCTAGAGAGTCAAGAATTGCGACTAATTTGCTAATGAGACTAGACCAGGATTCCAGAAGATCTTTATGAAAATACCTTCATTTCTCTGCCTGCCTTATTCTGATACTAAACCCATTTTCCAAGTGCTAAATAAGTTGAGTTTAAACTGAAAAGTCAGGAAATAGGCAAACATGAAAGATCTGCGGTGTTGTTTAGGAAGCCCCTATGGAATAGACTGGAGAAAATAGGTACCAGTTGCTTGTGCCGCCAGCTTCTACGGATCCAGAGAATTATCTCCATCAGTGTCAGTTCAGCAGTGTCATTGTCTGCCCAGAAAAGCCAGTTACACACAATTGGAAGACTCTGTCATCCCATTGCTATAAAAACACCACTGTATCTAATATCTCTTCTGACTCTTTATTCCATTCTATGCTTGAAACATCATCTAAGTCAACCTGGGCCTTCAGAAACAGCATTCTTAAGTGATTTCATTGACGTTGACCAATGCACTTAAATTTATAAATCAAGTCTGCTTTCAGGTTTGCACCAAAAACTACTTAACTGCTTTTTGGATGTCTTGAAATAACAAGGGAGAGGTGGGAAAAGAAATGTTTGAAGTAGCAGAAGTGACAGTCTAAGATCACTGAGAAGTTTCCAACAAAGAGATTAGGGCACAGTTGAGAGTTTCTAAACCCTGGATCATTTCAAAAGTATTCCATGAGAATACCTTCTGATTCTCCCTGCCAAACAAAGTGGAAGATGATATTCTCCATTTTTTTCTGTTTGATATAAAATTGACCTTTACCTGTTTCTTCAGTAAGATACCTCACCCTTTTGTGTTCTGAAGTCAGAAATGTCTGAATCTGGCTTTCACCTAGAATTGTAGAAAGGCAACTTTCTGATTGTTAAGGCACATAGCTATATATTTGATTTTCCTTAACCCCCATGTGCTAACCTTAGTCCAGTTACCAAAATTACAAAAGAAATCTCATAGTTGAGTACTCTGAAGCCCAACATACATTTCTTGGCTTTTGTTTTTGCCAAGCAAAGTTTGTCTGAGTAAACCTCTTGTGATCTATGTAATATCTATGAAAGAAAATTGTCAGTATCCCCTAGATGTGTTGTGTGGCCCTTCATTGTTTCATGTGTGGAATGACAGTAATATATATGTCCGAATATTGCTCAAGTAATGACCATTTCTCCCATCAAAAGTGTCTCATCAAGCAGACACAGCCATTGCCAGGACTTCCTTGGGTCTTTCTCAAACTGCAGTCCTGGGTGAAGGAAAGGGCTGGACAGAACTTTCACTAATCTGTCATTTCATGTGATTGTTCAATATTTATTGAGCACCTCCTGTGTGCAAGGTATTGAGACATTGCTGTGTGCAGAGTTAACCCTTTGCAGAACTTGGATGAAGGCAAGGAAAACTAGGAATGAAAGAGAAGACATCTGTAATGGGAGTCTTATATTAACTCCATTACATGTTGATCCCCCCCAAAATAAAGTGTTATTTTTCCAAGTTTGCAAAAATAGCCTACAATGGGCAGTGCAGGAACTCTCCAGTAACTGGGAATATATTTGAGGGAGAAGAAAGCCCTCCAATTTGTTGGAGGGAATACTCACTAGCACTAGGAAAATGAGAATAGTGCAGCCACACTGGTGATCTCTTTAAATGTCTCAGCAGGAAATTACACTAAGGTATCCTTCAAGGAAAAGAATTACAGCAAAGAAAGTCCCATTTTTACAGAAAAATTCATATTTATAATCCCAGCTTCTTCCAAGGTTGCTTTCCATGGCCTGAAACTAGAGGTAGAGCTGGAAGGTCTGTTCCAAAGCAGGCATTGACGGGAGCCAAATAAGGAAATCTCTCATTTGCTGCGAGATCCCTGCCTTAGGTTCCTAAGGTGCTTCCTTTCTGATTTTGGAGACTTTCAACTGAGTCAGACTATCTTTTCTCGCTCTACCCTCAGCAGATAAGCCACCCAGAAAACAAGTGCTGACAGTCAGTGAAGTCAGATTCAGTTTAAATAGAGTGCATGGTTGTTGCAAAGTGTCTGGAAGCTGCAAAGAAACTTTGGGCTTCTGGGGTTCAAGGAGGGGGTTGCAGAGCAGAGGAAAGGTGGCGATTGGCGGTCCTCTTCCCTTCTCATTGAGTGTCCTGGTTTCTTTTCTGACCCCAGCAATCTCTGCCTGACATTCTTCAGGCACCGCACACATCTGTTCTTTCCTTTTGTCCTTCTTTCCTCCTCTTGTCACTTCTTGATTCTAGCAGTGCACAAAAGCCAGGTCAAACTTTTCTGGGGCACTGGGTACTAAAGAATGTGCCGATCAAGTCCCGCTGTGGAGGCCCAGGGGACGGAGGCCGTGTGGAACAGGCATGGGTGCGCTGGGCTGCATGCACCTGACTGTTGGCCTTACCCATGTGCCTGTAGTGGGCTGCACTGCCCACTGCCTCCTAACCCCTGTGGATGACAGGCCAGGCTCCACGGGCATGAAACCTCGGGCAGAAGTCTGAGAGTTCAGCATTTGACTCAGAATACAAGAAGCCCACACGGAGGTTTGGGGAATTCATCGACCTGAGGGAAGTGGCTGCACTTCTCCGTTGCCTGCTTGTTGCTGAAGGCTGAGTGCCTTCCACTGAGATCTAACTGCTGAAATTGCAAGGGTTCCGCCCTCACTACCTACCCTACCTCATTCATGTTCACTGGAGCCTAGCGTTCCCAAGAGTAAAAGAAGAAAGCAGCTCGGCCCTCTGTTCAGGTGCAGACTAGGTTTAACACCAAACAAGCGACCGGCCCTGGAAGCCAGGAAGCAAGGTCTGAAGCAGCTTTCAGGTGCCCTGAGAGTACTGGCTGACCCTGCTTACAGGAGTCAAAGTCACCAAAAGTGGGTGATGTGCTGGAGTGGGGCTCCAACCAACACATCAGAGCCAATTGCAAACCAGTTGAGAAACAAAGCCATTATTTAAATGATACAAACTTACAATTGTGTCAAAACTGAGGTAATAAATATTCAAAATATCACTTTCTACTTATTTTACATCTTGATATTATCCATGCCTTGAGGTAAATGGATACACCGACTGTGTCTGTAGCATGGAACCCCAAAAGACGGTGTGCTCCTGTGCACCTCCTCCTGACGGCGGCTTCAAGGACATCATGTGGGTAGCTTGAAATCCGTGGTTGAGAGTATTTACACCACAGAAATTGACCATCCTGCAGATCATAGTTTCTCTCCCCCCAGTAGTTGTTAATCAATGTCAGCTGACCACTACCTAAAGCCCTAGCAATTCGGGGTGTCCCACCGGAGACCTAGCCCTCAACAAACTGAGTCCCCTGGGCTAGCACATCAGCACTGCCAATAAGCCCATGGAAAGGAAAGACAGAGCAAGCTCAGCCTCCTGTCGCTGCACAAAGGTTTCTTTCCGTATTTGTATTGGTTCAGAATAAGACCCACAGTCCTGAGACTCCACTACTTTCTATGGGTTTTGTTCCTTCAGGCAGATTGTTTAGCAAATTGGCTGTTTCCTGCTGTACAAACAATAATAAACTCTTTAGAAGTTACAAACTGTCTCCCCCCTAACACCCAAGTAGGCGTCCAAGAAGGAAATGCCTACCTTGCCTTTGACATTCACCAGACCTGACTAGATAGAACTTGACAAACCGGCTCAATCTCATTTCCGCAACTGTGGTTATATATTTATTGTATCAGAACTGTGTCCTAAATCAGAAGGAAGAAGAAATGTTCTCTCTCGGTATGTGCTTCCGTTGCATCCAAATGCACTCCCATATCTATCCTGACCAGGAACATGTGGACGAGAGCCTATGCCCTTTGTTAACATCTAGACACTGTAAATAACATCCTGGGAGAGTTTTTCTTCAGGTGTAACTCCATTTCGGACACCTGCTAAACCTGCAATCCCCTCTCTTGGCAATGAGATCTTGGCAGTAGCCCTGTGCTTTGGTTTGGCTTGGTTTTGTCTTATTTCTTTTCTGTCTTTCCTGTTCTGTAAGACCTCCTGCTTTGAATGTTCCAACTACCCCCTTTGTACTGTATATATGTGCTGCATGTGTGAACCCCAATATATTCTGTTGCAGGTTTCTGGAGTTTTTATCTTAAGTACAGCTGGTCTGTTGTGAACTCATCTTTCTGGTATGCTCTGTGTCTGATTTGCGATTGCCAAAATGTTTGACCAAGTGTGTTTTAACAATGTCCCGAGATAGCCATGCTTATCCCCGTGAAAGGGCATGCTCCGTGTGGGGTGACTCGTGTACAGCATAAATCTATCCAGTGTGGAAGTGTGTATACATTTATATGCCAGATACCTAACATGTAACAGCCGCAAAGACATTTAATGTACATCAGATTAATAAAAGAGGATTTTTTTGCTCCATTATATTCAAATAAAGATCGCCGTGTGACTGCCTTCCCCTCCAAACCTGAATGACCCTTTGAAAATAAGCACATTTTTTCATGTCCTTGAGTATATAGAAAACCCATTTTCTTTGATTCAGACTCATTTGAATAGTTCCTGTGGGCTAGAGTCATGAGTATTGATGCATTGTTGATTTAATAGGAACTCATTCCAATTGTTAGCCTTTGGGAAGAAAATGTTTGTGGGGGAGTTTGCAGCAAAGCAGATGCTTGTGTTCTTTTGTCTTAGAACAGGAATAGCAAACAGATTTTTATCTAGCATATTAACTCCAATTGATCGATAGTGGCTGCTTGGAACAGTACTTTGAGAAGAATGAGAACAGTGCTGTATTTCATAGCATTAGCATTGGAGGTAGAAACGTGAACGGCCTGCCATGGGTCTGCTCATCTCAAAGATTATGTTTTGATTGTGTTTAAAAGAAGACGCAGTTCCAGATCATCTTACCAATAAAGAAAATTGTTATTTCACGTGAAAAAGAAGATAAGACATTCCAAGACTGGTTATGCCATGAGTTGGCAGCATCTGAAGACTCAGGTTCTTTCCATCTTTTAGATCAGTCATCCTCAGAATACTGGCTTTTGTCCCCTCGTGGGCATGAGGTGGTTCCAGCAATTCTGGGCACCATAACTTCCACAAAAATATAAGGGCCAAAAGAAGGATGATCCTCTTTGCAATCCCTATTTCCATATGCAGGCACGTTCTGAGGTACTAGGGCTCAGGACTTCCATACACGAATTCAGGCCAACCCACATCCCCACTGCTACTTATTGGATTGTGTATGTTTATTGTATGTAGAATTATATGATGTGAGTGTATGTCTATAGACTGTGAGGGAATGTGCCTATGGTCACATGGGGGTGTAGCCCAGGCTAGGCTGTGTGTGCTGTTCACTCAGAGGGGACATAAAGAGAGAGAGGCTGAGGAACAATCCTTGGTTCCTACACTCATAGGCTAGAAACTGTTGAAGGACACCCAAGGGCAGGCTGACTAGGCTGTGAGGCCTGTGCCAGACTGTTTAGATACCAGAGAATCCACCTCCTTTAGCCCCTCTTATTAGAATTCCAAATTCCTCACTCTGTACCACCATTTGTTTTAATCCTGGAATTAAGAGGTGAATCACCATCCCTTCTCCCCTTGCCCTAGAGCCACAGTCTTCTAGCAAAGTAGTCTCTCTGTCAGCCTGTTCCAGGCAAAGTTTCCTCCAGGACGGTAACCAGCTTATGCCCTGGTTGGATGCAAGGGGAGCCAGGAAGAGGCGCTTTCCTGGAGCCTAGGTAAACTGAGTCAGTCTGCTCCCACTATACAGGTACATCACCATCACCTATAATTTGCAGTCTAGACACCAGGTGGAGAAGCAAAAGCCACAAAGGAGGCCAGTTCCTGAAGGGAAGGTAGGCGCCAGCCCTGCAGCCACAGGGACTTTTTGGGCCAGAATTAATGAGGCGTGTGGTCTGACGGGGAGAACACAGAAAGCTCCAACCCTGATTCCAGTTGTGTCCCCTGCCCAAAAGTCCACAGGGTAGCAGAGCTGACCACATGTGCAGCTGCTCCTTCTCTTGTACCTTCTCACATCTCACCCTCACTCCTTGGCAGCACCCAAAAGTGTCCTTTGAACACTTTTTTTGTCCTTGGAACATGTCCAAGGATGTCTCATCAGCAAATTCCATTTTGGATGAGACTAAGGAAAGCTACTGCACATCACAAAGACCAAGCAACTTATAAGTCACCCCTCCCCTCTTTTGGTCTTTGAAAGGCATTGTACACACCCCACTGCACCCCATTCTCTCAGGACCTTTGTTGTGCCATTTCACCTGCTTTAGCCTCCCCCAACATTAGAAGATACTTGCAACCTCCTGTCTGAGGTAGAGGATGCCTGTAGATGTACATATCCCAGATGGAATACTATTCAGCTATAAAAAAGATGAACTCTTGGCATTTGCAACAGGAATGAAATTGAAGGAGATTATGCTAAGTGAAATAGGCCAATGGAGAAAGACAAATACCGGGTGTTTTTACCCATATGTGGAATATAGCAAACAAAACAAAGGAATTGACAAAACAAAGCCTGAAAATATGACAGCAGACTTTAGGCTTCTAAAGGGGTAGAGTAGGAGTGAGAACAAATTGGGGAGGGGCCCAAAACTATATGATACAGGAATATGGGTGCTCTGGGGTAGGTGGGGTGTAGAGGGTGTGAACCCATTCCTCTGAATCATATGTGGTGATGTAAACTAGTGTTATTTCAATAATAAAAACAAAATAAAATATTGGGAGCTTTTCAAAACCTTGAAGCCCCATATTTCTGACCTCATGAGGACTGGTGAGTCTTCTCTTTCAGGAGGAAAAATATCACTGCTGAATTTGAGCAGGGTCAATTCCAGTTTTGGGGGTCCTCTTATGAAAAATATTAACTATAAGATTATAAAGTATAAAATTATGTACAAAAAATTAACTGCAAAAATACTAGAATGAGAACAGAAGCTTTCACAATTTATAGAATTTTAAAAGCTGAAATTTATCACAGCCCAAACAAAATCCAGAAAAATAATATACTCATTTTCATTAATTAACTGCCTGAGATCTCTCTATATATCGCTCTGCTTTTTGCCTATATTTTTGAGCTGCTTAGTCCTTGTTTGCCTCTTCATATGACAACAGATTTTTATGTCACTGTCTACAGAGAGAATGATAAAAATTAGTTATGATTACTTGTAGTTTTTTTTTTTTAATGTTTCTGGTTTCTCCTCCAGTCTCCATGTACTTCCCATCGTGAAGATACAGACCACACTCATGTCTGCAGTCCCATCTCTGATTCTGCACTTTCAAGTCTGAGGCCAGGTGAGTAGGCACAGTGGGCAGCAAGAATTTCCTGAAGGCTCTTTCTTCGATGGGACAACTAATAATAATTTACAATTATAGATTGCAAGCCACATAAGCATATCTCCCCCCCCAAAAAAATAAGCTGAGTATATCCCCACTTCAAATTCCTCATAGGTGGATCCCCAAAATGCCCAGCTCTACCACCACCAGGGCAAATCTGAGAGAGGGAAGATGAAATGGAAAGAAACCAGAGCTTTAACTAAATAAGGAAATGATCTGTTTTGCAATTTGTGTTTAGCTGTGCAAAATTTTAAAGAACATATGACCCTGTGAATATTTTGCTAGGGCCCTCCCTGTGCCTTAAAAGGGGCTGGTGCAAATTGGGGTAGGAGGAAAGAGGGAAGAAGGATTAAGGCTTAAGCTTCAGTGGCTTCCTAGTAAACACTTCTCTGAATTTTGGAGTCATACAGATGTGAGTTTGAATCCTGACTCTGCCACTTAGCAGCTGTGAGGACAAGGAGGAAGCTAAAATTAGTTTTTCTGAGTTCATTTCCACAACTGTACATTAGAAATGATGAGAGCTGATATTTCACTGGGGTTTGAAAGAATTGAGAATGTGTGCATAAAAGGCTTAACAAAGTGCCTGGTATATAAGTCCTCAGTAAAATGGCAGCCATTAGCCATTATGATTTTAGCAGAATGGTTCAAATCTGATCCTCCTGGAGGCATGCTCACCTTCTTTGTGAGAATTTTGAGATGCAGTGATCGTGGGAGGCAGATGTCCTCGGTGAGTTCACGAGGGGCCATAGGAGTGCTGGCATTGTCTCCCCCACGACCTCTAACAGGACCTGTTAATGTCACATGCACAAGGCAGGTCCCAGTGCCTGTAGTGACCCTGACAATAATTTCAAGTCGCTCACCCAGAGCTCCCAGACTCAACTATGATTCTGTTCCCCACAAACGCAGCCTACCCAGTGCCCCAACTGAGTGTGATGTCCAGCTCCATGGGAGGACCTTGGCAGCCAGTCAAAATAGGAAAGAGAAGCAGTGGCACACATGCCAGGATCCGGGGAACACTGAATACAGCAGTTCAGGGGTATGCAGGGCATGGCAGACCCACCTTGACCAGTCAGGAGCTGCCTCTTCCCTTGTTTCCTTGCTCCTGGAGCTTTGCCATTGACCCCGCCACATCAGAGACGCTCCAGACACAAAATGGTTATCCAAGCCTCACAGGTGCAGCTGCTGGGGTTGGTGCCTGGAGAAGTCTTGCTTCCTTGGGACTAAGAAAAAAAACAAAGAGCGACTGTTCCCAAGCTAACGATATGGTGGTAGAAAACATGAATACTTTTTTAAAAAAGATTTTATTTATTTTTGCACCCAAGAATTGGGGAGTAGGCCAGAGGTGTAGGTGGTGCAAGGATTCACCAGAGACAGAGTGGGGAGCAGAACAGGCAGATCGACTGAGATACACTGCTGAGGGGAGCAGCGGGTGAGACAGGAGGGATCTGTGTGCCGTATGTGGGTTAGCTGCCTGGCCAGGGATTGAACTCAGGCCATCCCAGTGGGCTTTGGTGGTGATATCACTGAGACTTAACCCCCTAGGCCACAGGGAAGCCCCAAGAATGAATAATTTTTAGGGGAGAACAGAGGGCCTTGTTAAGTGATCCCTGTACATAGGAAGGCACCATGGGAAGCACTGGCAACATATTTGAAGCCTAATACAATGCCAGGTAGCATGAGAGACACGTCAGAGGTAGTAAGGGACGCATAATACCATCAGGAATTAAGAACTTGGAGTCTAGACTGAGTTAGATGTAAGTTCAAACCCCAGCTCCCTCACTAGTATAAGCTGTGTGGTTCAGGGCAAGTTCATTAACCTCTCTGAGCCTCCATTCCTCATCTGTTATACAGGGATACTCCTATCCCAATTAGAAAGGATTAAAGGACATATGCAAGTACCTACCATACTCTCTTAGTGGTGTATTTTGATGCGTAGAATTTCCTCGTTTTAATGTAGTCTGGTTTATCAGCCTGTCCATTTTAGGTTATGGCTTTGAGGATCATATGAAAGAACTCTGTCTACCCCAAGGTCATGAAGGCATTCTCTTTACCTAGCTGTTTTATTGTTTTTCATTTCTTATTTTGAGCTACATTCAGTGGGAATTTGTTTTTCGTGTCTCTTTGGTGTTCATCAGAAGATCAAAAGAACTACGAAAGGACTGAAAGGGCAAGCAACACAGAAGATATTGGCAATTTGAATAACCAAAAAAGGACTTCTCTCCCAAATAGTTGCAGAATTCCTACAAATCAACACAAAAAAGGAGAGAGAACTCAACAGAAAAGGAGCAAAGACTTAAATGGGAAATTCACACACACGCATACACACACACACACACACACACACACACACACACACACACACATCAGGAAGAATATGCGAATGAAACACATGAAAACAATCTCATGAGTCACCAGGGAAATGTAAATGAAACCATGTTGCAGTACCACTACATGCCACCTCCCAGCCGTCACTGAAAATGGCTAAAATTTAAAAGGCTAATAATACCAAGTGTTGACAAGGAGCTCTCAAAAAGAACCCCACTGATAGGGGCAAGTTAATTGGTATGAGCATTTGGAAAAGTGTTTGAAAATGCCTACTAGCTGAAGCTATATGTATCGATAGTACAGAATTCTTCTCCTTGTATATGCCTGATAGAAATGTTTGCATATGTGCACCCAAGACAAGCCATTGTGAAATATGGGGCAGGTTAGGGAAGTGCCGTCTCTCCCAGATCACCCGCTGATGTTCACACCACAGATTACTCCCCTTCCCAATCTTCTTTCTGGGATTCTTACAACCTCCTGAACTCCCAATGTATAGTCTTACTTTTCCCTACTTGCCAGCATTTTTACAATTCCTTCTAAAGTAGATTTCACCCAATTCCCTTATGAAGTATGATTTTAAATGACAAGGTTGTTAAAGAAAATTCAGAAAGGACAACTGATCCTTAAATGATTACAAGGAAAATTAATCTCCACGAGAGAGGGACATTCTAAGACTTCCTTATAATATAATGGCTACCATTGGTTGAGTTCTTTCCATGAAACTTGGTGTTTTATATACATTGTTTTTACTATATTTTTTCTTGGCAGTAACCTTTTATTGAAATCTTATATAACTCAAGTTTTTTTTTTTTGTTTTTTTGTTTTTTTTTAAAAAGCATAGTTGAAGATTGGGTTCTCCTTCTAAAGTCCTCCCTCTAAAAGCTAAGTGCATGGACTCTGGAGCCAGTTTTTTTGGATCCATTTCCTGGCTCTGTCACTTCTGGCTGGATGATCTTGGACAAATTGCTTTACCCTATGCCACAGCTGTTTCACTAGTAAGAGAGAAGAATACTATTCTTAGGATGATTACTTGTATAGAGTGCTTAGAACAGTGCCAGGCACATAGTAAGCTTTTGATAATTACCAAAGGCAAGCATATTTTCAGCAATTCAGTTTAAACTGTCAGAAAAGAATCAACTAGAAAAAAAATCCTTGGCCTTGGCTTTCAGTAAGAACACATAAAAAGAGATGGAATTTTAGCCCTCATTTCAATAGGTACATTTTTCATCTTCACACACTGTGAAGCAAGGTATCAAAAGTTCCAAACCAATAACCCCAGGTAGTCATTTGAAGACTTGCTTTAGCATGTGTGAGCAAAAGCATTTCCACGGCCAAGCAGCAGAACTTAGCTTCACGGTGACAAGGGCCTTACAACAGCCTTCACTTCCCACTGACACTCAGAGCTAGGTTCCAATTTTGTGGAATGAAGGAGACACGTTATCCTAGTTGCCTTGGGCTATTTTGTAAGCTGTTTGTTTAAAATGATGCCAAGAATTAACCACAAATCTGCATATTCTAAGTGACCGCTTCCCCCCCTCCCACAATGCAGTGCTCTCTGAGGGCCCTGCAGCTGCTAGAGAAAAAGATATGGAGAGAGATTTCCTCCCTGCCCACCTTTACTCACCTAGTCACTAGCCTTCGTTCTCCAGAAGCTGTAGAGGAAAGGTAGGGGAGAAGGAAGGAGGGAGGTATAGGAACTCTCCTTTGCCACTGTGAAATCCTTTATTCAAGAGGACATGAGAAATGACATCCCGATGAACTGCAGGGGTCCCTGAATTGCTGATTGTTACAAGTTTGTAAACTCACTGAAAATCATAAATACCAAGAAACAACTATGCACCACAAATCACAGTAGGCACCCATCGGAAATAAGACAGACTCAGTCCTTCTGTCCCTAAGGAGCCTACATTATGATAGGGGAGAGACAGAAAATAAATGAGTAAATTAACAAGACTCTGCAAAGGGGTATGCAGGACCCATAAAGAACACACTGCAGGGCAGTGCACCCTCTGTGCTTCTCCTGGGATGGCATAGATCGATCCTCTTTGGGTGGGATGACCAGGGTGACGATTCACCTGAAAGACAAGACTGTATCTCAAATCTCAGCCTGGACTCAATAGTTTTGCTTTGGAACTCTAGAAGCTAGGGAACTCCCTCTCCCCAAAGGGAAGATTAAATGTAAGCTCAGATGCTGGGCTGTGTCAGGAAGGGTGTGGGAACAGTGGCAGCAAAGAAACTTCGCTCTTCTGCAGGCTGCCACTTCTAGCTGCTGCTAAGAGAGATGCTGTTGGTTCTGTCCTTGGTGACCGTCTCTAGTATGGATACTGAGCCATGACCAAAAGCACCTTGCTGCTCCATAGCTCCAGTTACCATTAAGCCAGACCACACCCCTGTGGATCCCTTGCAAATTTCTCACCATTGCTCCATGAGCTGAATAGCCCTGTCCCCTCAGCGGTGTCGTGCTGGATGGTTCTTCCCAAGTGGTAAACCTCCGCTTTAAAAAATCTGACATACAACCCAAGAACAGGAAAAAAGTTAAAGATCCATCATGAGCCTAAGGAGCTTTACCCAGAAGGGGAGCTGACCAGGCAATAGACTTGTATCCCTCTAAATTCTCTCTTTGTCTTTGTTAACATGCACTAAAACTGTTTCCATAATTTTGATCAACATAAATACTCAGGTCTGGGTCTGATTTTTCTACTTTACATTTTTCATATACAACATTTCTCCCATGTGTCACTTTAAAATCATTAGAGAGTAATAGAATAAGCATGTTGAAACTCATTGTTTATTTTTGCTTCTTTTCATTCCATTTTCAGCATTAAGATTGGTAGAAGTTTTTCACAGGTTTTATGCAAGGCTCTGCCATGGATGCTTTGGGAGATTTGTATTTTCCGCTCCCTTTTTTGCTTTGTAGAAATATTCCACAAAGTGAAGTGAGCAAGTCTGTGGGTGTGAACAGTTTAAAGTTCTTGTTACATTTACTAGAAAACTCTCAGGAAAGACGAAGCGCAGTTACAGCCAGGTGGCCTGCAGTGGGTGTGTGCCTCTTAGATCTGCTTCTAAACTTGGCTTCATCAATATAAAATGGTTGCAAACAATGTGAGGATATTCTTTGTTTTACAGAAAAAATTCTAACAGCCTTCCTTTAACCCCAAGTTCACTGCTCCACAAGCAGAGTCCCTGGAGCACAGCCTCAGGCCTTTGCCTCCACTGGTCTCTGAAAAGCTCTTTCCAGATAATTGCATGGCTCACTTCCTTATTGAGTCCCTGCTCAGGTAAAGTCTTAACAGAGGGGTCTTAACAGAGGGGTCTGCATGCCCATGCCCCTCCATGCCACCCTGTTACTCACTCCCCTCTGAACTTGCAGAATCCTCGTCATCACTTGACATAATAAGTACTTTTTTGCTTTTTTTTATAGATAGCATCTGTATTTCTCCACTAGAATGTACATTTCACGAGAACAAAAAGTTGATTTCTTTTATTTACTTCTATATTCCCAGTGCCTTGAGCATGCTCACAGAAAGTAAATGTCCCATAAGTTATGATGAAAGAATAAATGAATGAGTGAATGAATGAATGAGTGAAGTGTGTGATTACAACATTAATTGCTTGGCATTCTGAAAAAAAGTGCCTGAAACCTGTGCTAGGCTAATCAGTAGATCTTAGAAGTTTTCTGGCTCTAGTGAAACCTGTCAGGTCTCTTACCCTAAAAATGCACACTCATAAAATTTAGTGTGTGATATCTGGGGGTTTTGACCTGCTGAAGCTCTTCGTGAATCAGAAATCAGAAATCTCAACTTTAGAACTACTGTTCCAGGGACTACAGTGTAACCCAGAAACTACACGTTTTAGTTTGGACTCTAAAAGTTTGAATGCACAGGGCTTTCAAAAGTTCTGAATTAGTTGCCCCAAAATGACAAAATCATAAAATTTCACATAGAATAAACAACCCATATTTCTCAATTCTCTTGAAAATTCAAAAGATCTGGCAGCACATAGTGCCACAGTCCTTATTGAAGATGGACCACAGCAGCCCCCCTGGAAGGGACCTGTCCTCCTCAGGTCACCCCAAACTTCATGGCTGGCTGTGGCGTCTCCCGTACTGAACATGAGTGTTGGTGGCCACTTAGGTTGGGCTTGTGCACTGCTGTTTTCCTTAAACCTGAGTTAAAAGGACAGCAAAACAGATTCCTGTTAGTCTATTTCTTAAGCCAGGTCTACTTCATTTCTTTATGTTACACTGCAATGGCCACTGCAGGAATGTTACTTGAGATCATTTGTCTAACTCAACCATGTATCATAAAGTTGAAGAAACCAAAACTCAAAAATCTTGAAAGTTGCCCAAGTTTACATGGGGGTGATTTGAACTCAACTTTGCTAACTCAATATTCTTTCCACCACGTTGTCTTCTCAAGTGAATAAAAACCCAGGAAAGGCATACTAGAAACCATGAACACCTGCAAATCGATCAGAATTGCCGAACATTTTCAAGACCGTGTCTGTCTGCCTGTCAAGTGCCCACAGATAGCCAAGCAATGCTTGTCAGTGTTTAATGCTTGATTAAA
The DNA here is from genome assembly GCA_004024925.1 of Scalopus aquaticus. NCBI lineage: Eukaryota > Metazoa > Chordata > Mammalia > Eulipotyphla > Talpidae > Scalopus > Scalopus aquaticus. Next base: position 86,252 of record PVIJ01003755.1, read on the forward strand.
CAAACAAATGAATAAAGCAGCTTTCAAGTTACAGATGCATGTAAAAGCTACTTTTCAAAAACAACTGAACTGAACGTATGATTTCATCTCTGACCATTCATCTTTATGATCAATAGAATTGATTTGACCTTATGAAATACACATAAAGTTGGTGCACTTGACTTGGGGATTCACCATTCTGTTTTCTGAAGGACACAAATGTGCTTGACTACCCTCATGTTCTCCTCTAATATTAAAACACTGCAGGCTCCTTTAAATTCCCTGCAGTTCAAGTTTCAAGTCTTTAAAACTCATGATTTGTCCTGATTCCAAGAGATAAAGCAGGTGACCTGAGCCTGCAGGTGCTGGGAACGGTCGCAGAGGAGGCTGTGTACTTTCTGACCAGGCTGGCCAGCTCGCCACCACCTCTTCACTTCTGAAAAGCCACCCCTGTCTGTCTCCAGCAAAGTATCGCCTCTTTTGGTGAAATTAGTCTCTATTCTGAGCAGTGGAAATGTTATGCCCTAGGATAATAAATAAGAGCCACTGGCCTTTTAAGAAAGTCATCGCGATTATCACAGCTTAATTTTAAAATGCATTTCCTCCTGAATATTTATATCATTCAACCCCTGAGGACATTAACTGACATTCCTACTGGTCTTTGTATCTCTTTTCTTCTTTTTGCCAATAGACGTCTTGTTTTCAGCTACAATCGTAGCCGCAGGATAAATACCACATTCCCTGACTTCCCTAATAAACAGTAAGTTCCAGCCAAGGGGATGTAAATAGAAGTATGTTGTGTATAAATTCCAGAAAGCCCAGGTTGCCTGGAATATGGACACTGCGGCTGGATCTTGAGTAGTCATTTAAGACCATGGGGTGGAAGCCAAATTGAGGGGGGGCACAACAAGGGATATAAGGAGCTTGACTTCCTAATGACTGGCATTGTCTGTCATTTTCAGCTGAGTCTAATGATAATTAAAGCAACTGGAAGTCAATGGAGAAGACTAGACTGCATTTTTGGTGAGTTGGCAGTTCATTACCTTTAATAGAAGATTGGTACATAAAGTCATTTTCACCATTTCCAATGTGACATTCTCACTTCTGCATTAAGTTATGTGGAAATGATATTTCCCTTTTTTCAAACTGCAAACAATATCTTAAAAATTCTTTGGAATAATTTTTAGCACATGGTTAAAATATGCATTTTTAAATGCTCTTTAAAACAAAACCTTCTCCTCCATTAAAATGTTTTGAAGCTAAACCACATTCTAGGCTTTTTGTTTGTTTGTTGTTTGATTTTTGTTTTCATATGCTCTAGCAGTGATGGAGAACCACGACTTCTATATTAGTAAGCTTCAAGTTGCCACAGAGTCATCATGTCTTTTGCTTACTGTGGACATATTAACCACACTCAAACCATACTAACTAGCTCTAATCCTGGGATTTTTTTCAATTGGCAAATGCAAAAAGGATGGGTAGGCACATCCGGCTAGAGCGCTGTTAGACATAGCTGGTCGCCATTGGGTAATGCTAATTCCACGTCTGAAATGGTTTAGCTAAATCATTGCTCTCCCTCTTTAAGTGAAAGCTTTTTTTTGAAGTAAATTCCATCTACCCCACCCTGTTTTGGAATTACCAGCTTCAATTATATTCATGAGTTATTAAAGCTAATAGAACTTCATACTATAATAACAAATGTAGATAATTAAAACATGGTAAAACAAAACAAAACAGTAGCAGACTTTTAGAATCTTAGCAAAGTTACTGAATCTAAATGAAAATGTTCTTTTTCTTACTTGATTCTTCATATTTGCCTTCTTTGTTTGAATACAAACAAGACCATTTAGTGGTTACCAGCTGGGAAGGGGGGAAAGGTCAGTCCGCAAAAGGGATAATAGTGTCGTGAAGGAGAGAACTGGACTCTTAGCGGTGAACTTAATGTACTGTTTACAGATATTGATTCTCAATGATGCTTGTTTCTAGAAAATTATTTCTATAAAAATAAATAAATAAGTAAAAAGAAAACTGCCAAAACAAAGACTCAAAACTGCTGTTTCAAATAATGTAGAAATCTGTGCTCCCTCAAATGACAACACAGAAGAGGCTAATGGACCAGGGTAGGACAGCAGTTCTGTTTCACAAGGGCCCCTAGGGATCCAGGATCCTTTGACCTTGTGCCCCACTGTCCCTGGGTCCTTGGGTGTGGTCCTTGTCCACCTGGCTAAGGCTGACTTCTCACATATCGGAATTCTAGCTTGGGGGAGAAAGAACAAAGCACGTGCCCAAGTGCCCAATTATTTTAATGACACAGCTGAAGAGTAGCTCATTAAACTCCATTCAGAACTAGCTGACACACATAGCAGCAAAGGAGGCTGTGGAGTTGGTCTTAGCTGGAAGCCAAGTCTCATCTAAAACTTGGAAGTGGATTTAAGGGGAGAACTAGCAAGCTTCCACACTTTTTAACATTTTTTCTGCCTCCTACCTAGATCATTTCAATCTATTCTCTGCACTATAAAAATATGTTTTTTTCATATTTTATTTGTCCAGTAACATATTGATAGCTGGTGTGTCTACACACCAAAGCCAGTCCTTTGGGTGGTTCAGGTAAAGGGGAAGAACCCCCCAGCTGGTTCACGAGAGAAGCGTCCACTCATTGACCAGGTTTTGGAAGTTCATTAGCCTGAGTTCATCAGTAATTTCTTCCATGTCCTTAGGTATCATGTCCTCGAGGTAGTTGTCATTTATTTGAAACATTGGTACTTTTACACTGACTCCTACACATTCCATCTCTGTAAGAGTGAAGACTTTGTTGGGTGTAGTCTTCCCAGCCTTTTTTCCAAGCTCTTTCTGAATAGCCTGCAGTTTGCTGTCAGAGTTGGGGAGCACGGGGGCAGTAGTGTAGACCTGGGTGTGAGACCAGCAGGCGGGTTCGCCATTATAGAGAAGCTGCCACTTCATATCCTCCCGATGGAGGTGCTCGTCAAACTTCTGTAGCCCGTGTTCGTAGCAGAGATGAGCAACCCTCCCTTCTCCACTCTCTTGGCACTAAAAGCAGGACTGGAAGCCGGGCTGCCGCTTTATGCCCTCCTGCATGCTTTTTCACATTTGCGTGTATCCTCTTAGAATTTTCTGGTGTGAAATCAAATGGAGTGTCCCTGGTTATGTTCAGGAGTGTCTGGACACAATTAAGGTCCCTCCAGCTTCACTTTGCCAGCTGTCGTAAGCACGTTCCTTGCATGTCTTCTCCAACTCAGTTCCATTTGCTGCCTTAGGGTTCCCTGCTAGCTGTGAGTGACTCTGGTACCTCCCTGGGAAAAGGGCAAGGGCACTGTGTCCTTGCCACCATGCATGTGGGCAGTTCTCAGTCCAGAGCTCTTATGTGCCACAACAATCGGAGGCATGGAGGGAGGCGGCGGGGCAGTGCCCGGGCTCATCCCCCAAATCCATGCCTCCTTATCCACTGGCAGTGAAGCCAGTCATCAGGGCCCAGAGCACCAGGGAGAAAAGTCTCCCCTTTTCTAAAGTGGAAGTCTGATCACAACACTTCAACACTCCCCTGTTTCAAGTTCCCGGACCACACCTGACAGCCTTCAGGATGGCCCTATGCTGTTCCCTTGGCCTAAAAAGTCCTTCTCCTGCTCCCTTGTCACTGTAGTTTCCTCAATATCTGGTCTAGCTCCTAACACTTAGTGGAGCTTAAACACTCCTGGGGTGAGTTTTTGTCACCATGCTGTCTGGACAGAATGCTTTATATTTAAGAAAATTGTGTGGGCCCCAAAAATCTCCATGGTGAGCAGAACCAAAATAAAATGCTTTGTCTTGCATTAACAACTCCAGAAAAATCTGGACAGGTGGGAAGCTTTCCAGGTATGTGTCCTTGGGAAATGACTCAGGACAGTAAACTGCTGGTACGCAGGGAGAGGGCTGGGCCTTGCAGTGGCCCAGGTAACAAACGAGTGGGAGAGGCAGGGCTGCTGTGTCTCCACCTGTACACCATTCACCTTCTGACTCCCTCCTCACCCCCACCTTCCTCAGAGGAGCCGCTCTGGGGCCACACTGGAACAGTAAACATCAGATTGTGTTTGCTGACTTGGCACAGCAACAAGGCTTCTCTGACCTTCTCCCCCGCACAGCAATGAAAGGAAAGGCCGCGTAGAACCAGGAGTTGCACAGCTTCCCATGCGTGCTGCCTGCGTTAAAGGGAACACCTTGGTGGAGCACTGCTTCCTGCCATGGGTGCTGGTATCCACCCCAGCCTCACCTGCAGAACTTTTACCCCAATGCGCTGCCTTGCTGGAAAAGAGCCAGCTCAGCCCAATCACTTGGAGGCCCCGCCAGGCAAGGGGCTACGCTGGACCCAGACTTGTGTTGTCTGGTGCTTTGTTGAAGGGACCAGTGACCCCCCAGGTTACCTTAGTTAAGGACAAGCTATTTTTAGATTGTGCAGAAAACTAAGGCAGAGGGACCCAGCCACACAGCCAGACTTCATGGCAGCCGGGTTCACTCACACAGAGAAGCAGCTCTGCTTGCTCCCAGCTCATGCGTCTCAACCAGTTTCCAGAGTCACTCTCTGGGATTCTCAGACTGGAGTCTCTCCTCCATTAGCATGACTTTGCTTGCTCTGTCTCCACTTCCTTTACTTCTGGCCCTGCTGAATAATTCTCTACTATCCTCCTCTCTGCCTTGAGCTTCTGTTATCTTTGTGATCTCTTTCTTTAGTTCCATTCCACTGCCTGCTCTCTAATAGTAGGAACGTACTGGTCACCGTGGCCCACTTCTCATGCCAGGACTCCTCATAGGCCACTGGCCAAGCAATGGAAGGCTGCCATTGGGTTAGGGGCAATTCCTGGCTTCATCAATTGTAGCTGAAGCCACAAGTGCAGAGTCACATGGTAGAAAACATTCATCCATTGCTATAGAGAAGTATAGCAGTGAAACAAACACAAATCTGTGCCTTTGTGAACCATACAGTCTATTAGAGGCTGGGAAGACTGACCAGAAACAAACAAAAAAGGAAAACAAGATAGATGTTGAATAATGTGGTGGAGCAAAACAAAGTCAGGGGCATAGATAGTGCTGGGAACATGGGTAAGTGTGTCAATTTCAAATAAAGTGGTTGGAAAGGTTCATATGAAAGAATGACATTTGCATCATTAGGAACATAAAGAAAGTGAGAAGGCCGAGAAGGAACCCTAGCAGGGCGCCGGTGTGGTGAATATGGCAAGAATTCTGGAGCTAGAGACATGACTTGGTGCTGGCGTGGGCAGCATTGAGAATCATGGGGAAACCCTGTCTTCTCAGGCCTCTCGGATGGGAGGGCAGTGTCTCCAGAAGGTACATAAGGCAGTTGATGATGCTTGATTAAGTCTGAGAAGGATCGGAACCCAGGGGACATTTCAGCAAGGAACCACAGTCTGTCAACACCGGTCCCTACCGTCAAAAGGCTTACCGTGGGAGCGAGGGTGCAGTGGCCTCCAATCAGGAGTAACCTAATTCACTGGAATAACCCAGGGGGTTTGTTAAAACATTCAGATTGCCAGGCCCAACCCCAGTGGTTCTGAACCAGTGGTTCAGGGGTAGGGCTCAATCATTTGCATCTGTAAAACTTTTCTGGGTGCTCTTGATGCTGCTGCTCCAGGTACCCCATTTTTAGAAGCACTGTCCTCTCTTGCACACTCATTACTCATTTTACCTTGCTCTTCCCTGCTTGAAAGGATCTGTTTCCTCTTCTATTTTTCCTTCAAAGGCCAGCCTGAAGTCACTTCCCCCAGAAGGGCATGAGGGGCTTTTCTGTGGGGGAGTCAACCTTCAGTGGCTTCCCCACAGAAAAGCCCTTCATGTCCTTCTCTGCCTATTTGCATGGCATCTCATAACTGCACTCAGATCTGCCTGACTTTCTAGACTGCATGCACTCAAAGACAATTTCTCTAGTTCCTAAATATATGGTATATGTCCAACAAAGCTTTCTGGTATTTTCCCCTAATTTCATGAGAGTAAGGCCCTCCTGGGAATGAGCTGTGACCTGCTCCTGCCTGGGCTTCCCTCATCATCTGGCCTTATCCCACTCAAGTGCACAGGTTCTCCTGAGCTTCCTGGTTCCAGCAGATCCAGGCTCACTGTTACAAGAAATTTCATCATCCAAGAAGTAAAGTCCTTTCTCTGACCAAGCAAAATGCAGTTCAACTTAAAGGCTCAAATAAGCAAAATCAAGCAGTAGAATGGCAAAGCATGCCTGGGTCTGCCAGAAGGTCAGAAGACCCAGTGTTTCCTCACTGCCTCTATCTCTCCCTGCAGGAGCGAGCCACTGCCCCCTCATATGCTAAAGGAGGGAACTGGGCTAAATGATTTCTAAGTCCTTCCTAGGTCTCGGGTCCCGACAGTATAGAATCTGGGTTCATCTAGACGCTAAGTGAAGATGCCCAGACTTGTCTCGTGAGAGTGCAAAGTCTGGTGGGAAGTCTGTCCCTCTTATAAGCTGTTCCCTAGTTTTATCTCTGTATGTGAAGTCAGAGGCAACACCCTAAAAATTCAAGGTGAGTCACAGATCTAGGTAACTGCAAAAGGAAACAGCAGAACTAAATTGTAGCCTATACTATATTGACAAAGACTTGAATCTTAGCATCACCACTGTGTGACTTTCAGCAGATTATTTGACTTCTCCAAGCCTCAGTTTTCACATCTGTAAAATGAGAAAAGCAGTACCTACCTTTCAGAATTACTGTGCAACTAATAGAAAATAATAAACAGCAAGTGCCTATCTAGTAGAGAAGCTAGCACAGCACAGATGTTTAGCAAGTGTTAGCTTAGGAGCTCCCTCTAGAACATCTCAGTCCCTCTCTGCTGCCAGACTGACCCTAAATGAGGAAAACATTGTATAGACTGAATCCTAAAGTCCTTCTGATGAGCTCTGGACACTCCTCATGGCTTTGCTAGGCCTCTCATTCATTCAGCCTGATTGAGAGCTTTTACCAAGTACCAGACATGATGTGAAGAATTAAGTACACTGTGCCTCCCTGGTGGCACAAAGGGTTGAGTGCAGCACTGTGGGGCTGTCTGGAGCCACTGCAGGACAAGTTCCATCCCCGGCCAGGGAGCTTCCCACATGGCGCAGCAGACCTCTCCTGTCTCGCCCACTGCTCCCTTCAGCAGTGTACTTCAGTAGATCTGCCTGTTCTGCCCCTCACTCTGTCTCTGGTAAGTCTTCTCACCACCCACACCTCTGGCCTATACCCCAGTTCTTGTATGCATAAATAAATAAATCTTTAAAAAAAAAGAATTAAGTACAGAGAATTAAGACACATTCCTTGTCCTCAAGGAGCAGGAGTTGTGCTTTAGTTAGGGATACAGACAAATCAACAACTAAAATAAGATGGCGTAAATACACCGGGGTAAGCATGGGTATAAGCATGGAGGAGAGCTCAGAGAAGCCCTCCTAGTCCAGGTAACAGCAAATCGATTTCAGAAGGGTCTAACCTCTGAGCACCCTGGCAAGTGGATGACCAGATAATGTCCTTCCTAGCTTAAGAGTTCCCAGTGGCTTCCCATCTCCTTTAGAAGGAAATCCAAGTTCCTGTCAAGCTTCCCTGTCCCCCATGCCAATCTCTTCCAGCCTTCAGGCTCTAGCCACACCTGCGCATGGCTTTTGTGTTCTCATGGCTGCTGCCTGGTGTACTTTCCTTTCTTGACAACTCTCCTTTATCTTTCATGTCTTGCAGTTACATCTCACCTACCCAGAGGTTGTCTCCAGCCACCTAGTCTGGAGCAGCCAGTAGTAAGTGACCTGAGGGCACTGGTCCATCCTAGTCACCTTTGTCTCTCTCTCAATGTTTTCCAAGACCCGACTAAGAGCTCCTGCTCAGGTCCCCAACTCCACCTCACCTCACAACTTAGGTGGTTTCCCTTCTATGCCAAAATTCTCCCATTTCTTTTTCCTTCATCCTCAGTCCTCAGGAAAAATAATCTTTCCCTGTGCCTCTTCCCTCCAGGATCCAGTATAGCCATGAGAACCAACAATCTGAAGATATAAATATATTCAGCAAGCACTCAGGGACTGTTGTGTGGGCCAGGTTTGGTACTGGTCTAAATCCCAGCTTTTCTACTCACTACCTGGGTGTAAACCCCAGGCCATTGTTGTCCTCATGTCCTAAAGCCTTGTGCTTCTCATCTGTAAAATGGGTCTAATGAAGTCTACTCTGATGGTTCCTTTTGTATGTGAACTTGCCTGGATCACAGTGCCCAGGTATTTGGGAAAACTGTGCTAAGTTTCTGTGAGGATATTTTTTGATGAAATTAACATTTAAATTGGTGGACTTGTGTAAAGCAGATTTTCCTCCATACATGAATGGGCCTCACTCAATCAGTTGAAGGTGTGAATAGAATAAAAGGCTGGTTCTGGTTCCCCCCAAGTAAGAAGGAATTCTGCCTGCAGATAACCTTCAAACTTGAGCCAAAATATTGATACTCCCCTGGGGCTCCAGGCTGCCAGCCTACCCTACAAAGTTGGGACTTGCTAGCCTCCATAATCGTGTGAGCCAGTTCCTTAAAATCTATCTAGATGGATAGGTAGAAAGATAGAGACAGAGAGGGGGGTGGACTGGGAGGAGGGTATAAACAGATATAGATTATTGGTTAAATCAATTAAGCATACACACACACATTCTATTGGTCCTCTTTCTCAGGAGAATTGTAAACTATTAGAATTACACTGCAGATTTTTGTAAGATTCTTTATTACCAGTGATTACTGCTATTGGCTGAGTGTGTAGAGTATGCTACCCACCTTACTAAAACCTTATCACACATTATCTCATTTAATCCTCACACAACCTTATGAGTGGGTTCAGCTATTATCCCCTGTCGTACTGTGAGAAGACAGATACTTATAGACTTACGTAACTCACAGCTAGTAAAGGATGGACCCACGGTCTGAATTTTAACCACCACGCTCACAACCTCTCAAAAATGGATGCTCTCTTTCTCAGACCACCTGACCTGGACTCTTCCGTGGTCCAAGTCTGCCTGCCCAGCAAGACCCCATCGGCTTCCTGCCTCCATCTGCAGGGCTGGAAGACAGTCCTGCCACTGGAGAGCTGGAGAGCTTCCTGGACATCAAGCCCTCGTGCCCCGTCTGGTGAGCAATGCCACTTTTCATTGCTGCAGAATTTCAAGTTCCCATAGCTTCGTGAGGAAGCAAGTTGACTTGGTGGTGTTGGTGGAGGAGAGAGATGTGTGTGTGTTCTATCACCCATACTTTGTACATTTCAAAACTGTCCATTTTAAATCTCTTTTTACTGATAAGCACATATACTAAAACAACCCACTGGGATGGCCCACTTCCAGCGAAGCAGAAGGTGGGTGGTTGGGGGGGAGCTGTAGTGTGCAGGGTGCTGAGGCTTTGGGGTGGCTGCCAGCAAAATGTCACCACAAGTTTAACCCTATCTGCTCTGATACTGCAATATGGCCCGAGGACTGGTCCTGTGCTGGGGAGCAAGATCGCCTCGTTGAGAGGCTGTAAGTCCTTCTGTCACTGTAATCCTGGCTCACCAGGCTAATGAGTATTTTCCCAGAAACTTCCTTTATCCAACAACAAACTTTTTTTCATGTTGGAAAGAGAAGGAGCAAATGACATTATCTGAAAAAAGTGGGAAGAGGCTTTCAGTTTTCTTCTATGGAAATTAGAGCGAGTTGAGTAGCTTTGCTAAGAGCTTTACCTCCTCTTTCTCCTTTGACGTTTTCACAGCCCCCTAAAGCAGGTACTGCTTGACAAATGGTGGCCCCAGGACTTGAGGAGCACAGGACTTGCCCAGGGTCACGTGGGTGTAAGGAATATAAGCGCTGCTCCAGACTTGTTCTGGCAAAGCAGCTTCTCCAGGAGTGATGTGTTGGCAACTCCAGGGAGGCCTTGAGATTCTGATAATCATCTGGTTCTGCTGGGAAGTGTGCTGGGAAGGAATCCTACAAACAGTGGACCCTGTGTCCTTTCTTTATCTGGAGTCATGCATTCACTCATTCGTTCAATAACCATGTACACTTACACTATGTGTCAGCATGTTTTAGATGTAGAAATAAGACACAGTTTCTGTCTGAACAAACGTGGGGTTGGTATTGTGTAGCAGATAAATCATAGTCAGTGACATGGTGGACAAAACTTTGTCTTTCTCCTAAAAACTCCTAGTCATGGTTTTCATTTAAAATACTTATTCCTCAGCCTCCTGATTGCCTTTGGCAAACATTTATTTATTTTTATTTATCCTTTCAAAAACCCCTGCTTTCTTGACCCAGTTAGACTGGGAATTCCTTGAGAACAGGTTATACACTTATCGGCCACTCAATAAATATGCTCTGATGTCATGCAAATTATTTCTGATGCTAATAATTATCCTATAGAATCAAATGTTCACACTTAAGCAAATCATCCATTTTATTTTAAGTACTTAATTGTTTGCTCTCAGTTTTCTAATTACTTTTTTCCCTCCTCAGATCTAAAGCAAACTGTGGATCCTTATGTGCAGCGTGAGACTATACGATGTAACTTGAAAGTAAGCTCTGCCGGTCTTCTGCTCCTGCAAACCTGGGAAAATCAGAAATGTTTGCGAGGGACACATTAGCTTTTACAACTTGTTCCCACTATGTTCTTTTCTCCCCCCTTCCCCCCCCCCCCCGCCCCCCCCCCCCCCCACAAGCCAGCCACTTCCTTCTCTTTCACTATAAGATCACAGTTTGATTTTTCCATCATATGGTATCTTCGGGCTTGAATAAAGGCTAGGGAACTAGGAGGGACATCACTGTCCTCTGCCTGTTGTTCCTTGGGGTTCCCAGGTCTCTGTCATGTTCTTATTTAAACACAAGACTTGTAAAGTACAACCTAGAGCTAGAAGTTTGGAAGGGGAAAAGGAAAAGCTATTGATACTAAAGCAGTTGCCAGCCTGATGACCAAATAGGGCCAGCCTTGGAGAATGGGAAAGGCAAGAGCAAAACAAATAACACCTCAAAAGCTCCCTTCCTCCCTGGGCTGCCTGTCCTGGCCTTGGCCAGCCTCCAGTCTGCCTGACCTTGGAGCTGTACCTGCAGGGCAAGGGAGGAGCCATGTGTGTCCCTAAGCAGTGCCTGGCATTTTGTCAGGAGGCTGGCACCCCGTTGGCATCGCAGGTGGCTCTGACGGGCTCCTCATGTGCTTGGTCGCTGGTCAAGCCTGGCCTGGCCCCAGAAGTTCCTTGGAGGAAACCTCTAGAAGTGGATGTGGGGGTGGAGGACTTCTCTGCTTTCCTGAGCTGCTTCGGGGAGGAGTACAGCTGTTCTACCCCTGTGCCACCTCATCACCGTGCTCACCGCTTTGGTCAGTCCCAGACTGCATGACAGGCAGCTCCCCTGTACCAAACTCTCTCTCCACCTGCTCTGTCTCCTGGTCTAGAATTCAGCCACCATAACTCTCTGCAGTAAGTGCAGAAAACCCCTACCAGGGCGAGCAAGTGCCGTTTGCAAGTGTAAGACTTAAGCCCTGCGTTCATTAGCTTGTAAAACAGCCCAGTGTGCATAGCCACTTAGAAGAAGGGAGAGCTGGAGAGAGAGGACTCAGCAGGGGTCTGAATGCAGAGATGGGTTAGGAAAACCTGCAGAGCCAGGTTCTCAGTAGACATGGAGGGGTGGGGAGCAGGTAAAAGTAGGAGAAGAAAAATGTGGTGAGGCTGGAGTAGGCAGGGCCCCAGCCCAGGCCACAGAGTGGGCTCTGGCTGGACTGGGAATTTGTGTTCCATCTGAAGAGGCAGGCACTGGCGGTCCCAGCCCCAGGGCTGGCGCTCTGGAATGTGGGCCCCATTTGCCAGGCATTTCATTTTTCAGATTGTTTTTAGAAGACAGAAACCAACCGTTTTTTTATGTTGACAACGAATTTAATTTTTTTTATATTTATTTTTAAACACTGTGTGGGCCTGCACAGTACAGTACAAGCGAACTAAAATATCTGTGGGCTACTAGGAAATAGTGAAGGAAGAGTCTGTCCAGGGCCATATCTGCCTCCAGGGGCAGCTAAAACACAGCTCTTCCCAGCTCCAGGATAACATAAACTTACTTAACCAGCAGGAAGCCCTTCTTAACAATGGATCAAACCCATTCAATCCAAGAGCCAGATGCAATATTGGGAGCCTTTTTACCACCCAGATACATATCTTGGCCCCCGTAAAGAGTTCAGTCCATTGCTTTCCCTCCCCCTTCTTCTAGATCAACAAACAAATACAACAAAGAGCCAAGCCCCCTGGAAAGCTCCCCCAGGAAGGTTTCTTTGGAGAGGCAGCACTTAATTCTAGAGGAAACTTTGACCTCCATGTCAGTCAGGATGTCCAGGTGCTCCTCCAGCCAGCAATGTTTTGAACTTTGACAAAAGTCCTGAAAGACCTTGGCAAGGTGTTTTGCCTATCTGATTGCCTTCTCTTGCGCACTAAGAAAAAAACATTGTCGTGGGGAAATCACAAAGCCTGAGTGTCTGATTTGTGCACCTTCCAGTTGGCTTGTGCCTCAGTTTCTTCCTCCATAAAATTAGTGGAACAGGCCTAAGCCCCTTGGGGGATCAAAGGGCCCTAAGAATCTTATTCTTAACAGCCTTCCTCTGTGGAACTCAGGAGTGCTCTCTGGCAAAAGTGTGAAATGGGTGCCCTTTAAATTCTTCATTCCACCGCCAGATACTTGTCACTCTGGAGCTGACCTCTGGATGCCCCAGGGACACTTAATTAAGTAGATATCTGGTGTTTTACTAAGTGACATAGCAAGGTGTGTATATATACATGTTAAAAACAGAATATATGTACATATAAACACTGCTTGGACTCAAAACTAACTGATGAATTTATGCCCCACTGGCCACTCCCCCCTCTTTTTTTTTAAGGTCCAGAATGTACTGACCTCTGAATCTAGAGATCACATCCACGGCTTTCATGTTGATTGCCATTACGTGTTTAGTGTTTGGAATTATCTGCTCCTCCTAACTTGGAATCAAGCTTATTTATTCAGCATTTGGGGATGTATTTGAACTCACAGTGTGATTCTCTGCAGCTTTTAAAAGTAGCAAGACTGGACAGACCACTTTTAGAACAATGAGACATATTTCTATGTTCTGAGTGCCTTGCCATCTCAACTAGACAAGTATAGGAGTTCAGCATTAAAAAGGACACGGATTTTAGTTAATATAGATAATATATTTAAATGACAAAAATTAGTCTTTTCCTCCTAAAATTTGCTTCGTCTCCATTCACTCATTTCATTTTGAACCATCCTTTCTTGAAGCTAACCATGTCAGCAATGATTTTACGAATATCACAATACTGCCCAGGCAAAGAGAGTAACTTCCCCATCCTCTTCACAGGACTTTGTCTAGGTTATTTAGATTTGACTGGTCTTTTGAAATGACAGGTTTAAAAAAAAAAAAATTTAGGTCAAGAGCAAAAAGGCACCGTAAGCAGTGAAAAGGCACAGTGCATGGTGTATGTTTCTTTTTTTTTTTTTTTACCCCTCTTGACAATTAGCATGGATTCTTCCGTAACGAAAGAGTCAGGGGAATTGTTGACTCTACAGAAGTGACCTGTAGAAAAGTCCAGCAACTGATTAGGTACATGATGTGTGAGAATTAGAATTAACCAACAGGCAGGCTGAAAGCGGACCCCACAGATTCCAGCTCTGAGCAGAGGCTGCAGCAAGCCCTTCCCCCACTTACCGAGTTTCATTTTTTGTACCGGAGCTCGGTTCTCAGATACCGTTTTCAGGACACAGTTGCACCACATTGCCAACTCATCTTCCCCTCTCTGAGGGGAATCCCTCTTGCAATATAGATATTTGAATAATTTTCCGCTTTCCCACTTGGACGCTAAGGAACGACATGATTTGGGTACCCATTTTGGTCACTTCCCTCTGGACTCTCCTCTAACGCGTACAGTTTTACATCAAACATCTAGAAGCTTCTAACAGAGGAAGGATGTGAATTCCATCGAAGCTCTCTTCTTTCAATCCAGTGAGTGGAAATCAGGCTCATGCTCTGCCCAGAGACAGTGTTTTGTTGATGCTCCACCCAGCTCCAAGATTCTTCAGGCTGCTAGGATTTTTCCTTTTCTGTTCTTAGGCATAACCCGGCTTCTCCTACCTTTATTTGTGCAGCTTGTGTTTTTCCTGACCTCTCTCTTTTGCCCATGTCCCTAGACAGTGGTGCGATTAGAACGTGTTGATGTAACTTTTGTCCCCCTTTGCAGTGCTCGGAGCTGGAGCCGCTGAGTCTGACCCAGGGTCACCCCAAGGGTATTCTCTAGCCGGATTCTTTCTCACCACATTATCCTGTCCACAATGGGAAATTCCTAGAAAGACGCAGCCATAATATCGTTTTGTCTTACAAGACTGTTTCTGAAAGTTGAGTTGGTTGGCTGGTTAGAATGAATGACCTTGCAACGCAGGGGAATGACTTTCTACAAGGTGGTTTTCCTTCTCAGAGATATCATTGTTGCCTCTCTCTTTGGATTCCATGTTAAGATTTTATATAAACCTGCTATATTGCTGCTATGTTCTTTTCTGGGTGGAAGATGTTGCAAATAGGTATTTGTTAACTTATATAAAAGCCAAGATTTAGCTCTCTGCTCCAACCACATGGTGTTTGAACTCATGGTCACCTACCAACTGCTCCTTCACAGCAAGGCTGTTGGCATCAAAGACCCAAGAAGAAGCAAGAAATTGATTTCAGAATCCAATTTGAGGGAAGCAAGTGATAAAGGATATGCCAAGACATTGATTTTGGAGAGTATTGAGATTGACGTTAATCATGCATTGATTTGGAAAATATTTATTGGGTTCCTACTATGTGCAAGGCACGGAAGAGGGAGCAGTAAATGAAACTGGAGAGTTGTTAACCAGCACAGTAGATGACTTACTAAGATCTCCAGGTCATGGAAAACCAAGAACTCTTTGAGGAAGAAATTATCTGGAAATAGTAATTTTATATAGAAACATTTCTCTTTTCTTTTCCTTTTTAAAAGAAAATGTCCTAAAATAGGACTTTTTCTTGAGAGGCAACAATGAAGCCTGCTAGAAGTATACTAGGAGAAGAATCACTCACTACCCTCCTAGTATAAAGATTACAAAGGAGGAGGAGAGAGGAAATGTGAGCTCTTACCTTTGTGGCCCTCAGCCTCTAACTTCTAGAGACTCTCAAAAGACTGAGCAACTTAACCAAGTAAAAAGTAGAATTCCAAAACCTGATTTTGAGGCCAAGAACTACAAAACTGATAAAGACCCTGACACAGAGGATTGGGAACCCGGTGTTAGTTGAATTCTTTTAAAATTTTATCATGAAGAAGTACCGACCTAAGTAGAGGACTTAGAAAAATTCTAATAATACTAAAATAGACTGAAGAATGAAAAATCACTTATGATTTAAAAGTGTTATATGTGCATTTGTTTATAAACAAATTGGTGTGAAAATAAAAAGCAAATCAAAGAGAGCTCGGATCTCCAGGGGCATGGAGGTGAGAGGCCTTGGTACATCTTTGTGATCTTGAAAAGGAACTGCAAGTGAATTGGGGCCAGATTTTCAAAATTTGATCAAAGGTTGTGTGTTTATTGAAAAGTACCCAACAAATTCTTTTTCTAGTACTTCCAGCTAAATACTTTCTTTTTTAAAAGAGCACCTTAGACCCTTTCAACGAGGCATTCCTTTAAGTCTTAAGTTTATGTAATTAACAGATGTTCTGAGAAGATATAAACTCCAGACATTCAGAAGAGCTTAATTAACCATGTTTTAACCAAGACTTAAAGTTAACATTATAGTTTGCAAAAGATAGATTTCTAACTCTGTTCTATTTCGTTTAATTTTACCTCCTGGAATGTCCTTCGTTCTTTAAAGAGATTGTAGAATTCACTTTCAAAGTGAAAACAATTTAAATTCATTTTAAAATAATTCAAATAACACTACTAGAGAGCACATAGCACTTAGAGTGGAAAGAAAGGCGGAGGTTTTTGTAAAACCTAACAATAAACATTAAGGGTTTAACATGACAGAACATGAAGCAGTGTTTTTCGGTGACAGTTGTGCCTCCCCTCCCCCACTCGACCTTGGCTGCTCAGCAGGAGGTTCCTGCCTTACTCTTCAACAGCACCATCCTTACTCTGCATATCTGGTCTTTGTGCATAGCAAATTTTCACAAAAATACAGGACATGTGACCTGGTAAAATAACACTTCTGACATTCCAACTTGCTTCAAATACAGAAATTTTAGGATAAAGCAAAGAAGCTGCTATGGACGGAATGTGCATGTCCCCTCCCTGCTGATGATAGTCACATGGTGAAGCCCTAAACCCCAAAGTGATGGTATTTGGCATTTGGAGGTGGGGCCGTTGGGAGGAAGTTAGGGTTAGATTAGATCATGAGATTGGGGTTCTGAAAATGGAATTAATACTCTTATAAAAAGAAAGAACCAGGAAGCCACCCACCCCCACCTTCCCTGTCTGTCTCTTGCTCCATGTATGCACCGAACTAGGACAAGTTAGGACTAATGAGAAGACAGCCAACTGTCTCCGAACCAGGAAGAGAAGGCTTTCAGTAGGAACCCAATCAGCTGGCTTCCTAATCTTGGACTTCTAAGTCTCCTGAACTGTGAGAAACAAATGTCTGCTGTTAAGCCACGGAGTGTGTGGTATTTTGTCATTATAGTCTGAGCTGACTGGGACAGAAAGCTTCACAAACCAGCTGATTTTATTGACCTGGCTTAGAAACTCTAGAGATCATATGGTAATTTTTATATGTTGTAGGTAGACCCTATTTTGTAGCTGTCATCACTTGCCTCAGCCCAAATAGATCTCTACTGTGACTCTCAAGTCCTTATTGAGCACTTACTCTATGCTGGACAAAGTTCAAATTCCAACTTCATGAAAGCTCGAAATTTTTACACTGTCAAAATCTCTAGAGGGAAACAAATCCTAGAATTCTACCCATGGATGCTCAGAGTTTTAACGTTAGTAACTTCCACTTTGCTATCTTGGCCCCTCTGGGGTAACTTCTTTGGTCTACTATTTGGGAAGTAAAGGGGAAAATCTGGGTACTCCAAGTGCTTATTTTATTTAATCACTAGGATAATAGAAACATAATAGAAGCAAATAGCAACTAAAATAGCATTTGCTAAAGGCTCAAAGGACAGTACCAATAAAAATATTTGACACATATTCAGAGGAGGAAATAAGCTGAAGTGCAAGAAAGGAAAGTCAACACAGGAATAGCTGTTGGAACAGCCAGGATGTAAGATGGTAAGAGCGTGGATCAGAGTGGTGGTAATGATGAGAGCAAATAAGATAGAAAAGATATTAACAAACCAGAGATATGAAAAAAGAACCACCAAGTCTTAGTGACTGACTGGATACTGAGCAATGATAGAGGAGGAATCCAGAAAGACAGGTTTTGAATGTGTGACTAATGGTGTTTCTATCAACAGGGTATCGCAGTCAGGAAAGCCCCACTGGTGGATGGGGGGAGATGTGGCTGGTTCTGGTTTTCTATCTGTTGAGTTTGAGGTGAGAGTTGTGTTTAGCGAAAGAGAGAAGGCAGGCATACTCCTGCTGGGATATTCCTTGATTCACTACTGCCTTTTATACTCAGCCTCAGGCTGACCAGATCCAGATGTGAAATTAACTCTTAACAAGCTGAGTAACTGAGATTTAGCAACTGGTTTGCTACCAAAGAAAGGAGAGCAAGACCCCCCCAAAGTATTTGAGAAGTACTTTGTGCAGGTATGGGAATGTCTGCTTAGGCGGAAGACCAGTAGTATGCCCAACCCTCCACGCTGCCATGAAGTGAGAACTGTTCTGCTATCCTTTGTTGAATTTTAACAGGAGCACTAGGAGTCACTAACTGATCCCCAGAAGGAGAAACTGATCATCAGGAAGTGCTTCCAGCAGCCTGTTAGGGGACAGTTGAATTTTGGGATAGAATTCGGCCACAACAGCTAATCTGCTATAAGCACTTTTCTAGAAAATATGTATGTTTGCATATATGTTGTTTGCCATATATGTTGAAAATATTTATGTTTGCCACCATCAACATATTTATCTCAACCAGATTTTAAAATAATGCATATTTGCTTTAGTCAAGAAAAGTAAATGAATCTGAACTAAAAAAAAAAACCCAAAAACAACCTGACAAACCAACAAACTAAGACATTGTTCTGACTGTATTAACAGAATCCATATTTCTTTTTAGAAAAATATCTTGCAAAGATTTCCAAACAGAGAAATATATAGAAGATAAAACATCAAAAACTTATGTATATACCACCTGGATACAACAAATGCTGTGTTTTCTTCATTTTTTTAAAAAGGAAATTGAATGTTATAGACATAATTGATGCTCCTTGTCTGCCTTCCCTGCTTCCCTTCCCTCCTTTAGTTTCTCAGAGGTTATTTCCATTCTGAAATTGGCATGATCTTCTGGACATATTTTTAATAGTTTACGACATGCGTATGGTCCAGCAGTGTTATACAATATTATTTTATATGTTTGAGTTGCACATAAATGGCATCACATTGAATTTATCATTTTCTATTTCATTTTTATATATCACAATGCATTTATCCACTCTGCAACTAAAGGACAGTTAGGTTGTTTCCAGTTTTTCCTTGTGTGTATATCTCCCTATATGTGGGAACTTCTGTAAGGGATTTTAGTAGATGTGGAATTGCTGGAATTCAGTATATGTTCATCTTAACTGGAGATGGCCAGCTACGCCTCAAAGTGATTACTCAAAGCACACTTATCCCAACACTGTGTGAGAGCCCTGACTCCCCACACTTGTTAAACATTTATATTTTGTCAACCTGGTGGGTGTTTTAATTTTCTTTCATCGTAAATAATGAAGCTTTTCTCAAAATGTCAACTCTCCTAGGCCAGCTAGAAGTTTGTTTGCCTCTCAACCGAATAAGACAGAGTGTTCCAGAAGCCACGTATAAAAGTCAAGCAGAGAAAATTAAAGCTAGAATTAAGAGCTACTGCCAATGATAGGTCAATCTGAGATTAAGATAAAGCATACTTGAAGTTATATTCGGCAAGAAAGCAGGAGTAATTTTTAAAAATTGGTTCATAACAACTTTACAGGTATGTGGTTGAGCCCTTTACTGAACACCGTCCAGATCTTATCTCATTAATGCATATAAGACCATCAAAGAACCATAAGGCTAATCAGAAAATCTATAATCAGAACTAACCCCCAGACACTAACTAGATCCCGGGTGCTTTGTCTTGTGATGGCAAATGATGACAGTAACTTGAGGGCATTTGTAACAGGTCTGTTAGCATTCATTTGGGTAAAGGGAACATGTGTTTAGTGGAAGGTAAACATGTTGAAATTTTCAGTTCAGTTTATTAGCCTAAAGAGGATGGGATTCTGTGCAAGGAAACCTAGGACTCCATTAACTATCAATGAGTCTTTCTGAATTTCCGTTTCTTCAATGTTAAGAATGAGGATCTCTTCACAGACTTGCTACAAGATTTAAAAGAACTAGTATTCCTAGTATAGTGTTTTGTACATATAAGCATTTAGTTATGTTTGTAACAAAATAATTGAGCAGCTACTATATTCCAGCATTGCTGCAAATACTAGGCACAAAGCAGTGAAGAAGACCAAGTCCCAGTTGTCAAGTAGCTCACATTCTAGAGGGAGTCAGCTATGTAGTACATCATCTGTGCATTTGAGAAAACATACAATTGGAAAATTTTAGGCTAAGCAAAGAGACTAAAGACTGGAGTTCCCCTCCTCCTGTCCCCCAGCCCCAGGCCAAGCCCCAAATCAATGTTGCTTTTTCTTCCTGCTCATCTTTTCAGACTCACTGGAGTTCTTCTTACACTGTGAAATAGGAACAATAATAATGGAATTGTGTGTGGTTTTTATTTATTTGCTAACATTCAAGTTTAGACATATTCCAAACATTGATTTGCTTAGAACTTGAAAGCAAAGAGAAAAAGGCAAGACTGCCAGAAGGCTTCCTGATTTAACATTGACATAATGTTTTAAAATTGTCCAAAATTATTGGCTTTAGTGAAATGAAAAAAAGACTTCATTGAAGAAAATATGTATAAACACAAATATGGGCAGTAGGAAAAAAGCAATGGTAGAGATTCTCAGGAGGCCCAGAATGTAGTTGAGGTTCTACTTGTCTGTAGCCACAGTAATTATGCCGCCTCTGTGTCCTTGTCCATAAAACCATGCTAGCAAGCCATCCGTTCCACAGTTCTTCTCTCCCTGAACACGATTACTCCCACTTCTGTTTTTGAGAACTGAAACACTGTCTGTTGCACTTATTTCTGTTCTGATTTTTTTTTAATTCGATGTTGGACTATAGCAATTTCCTTTTTAGATATGGAAGTCTTCTTTGCAAAAAGTGTAGTTCCCATTCCTGTTCATCTTTCTTTTTCTCGGATGGGGAGGAGTTAGAAAATATTCATAACCTAAGAAAAACTGTCATTTCTTCATGCCTCACTTCTTTGAGTGATGCTTTGAAAGTATATCTGTCACTATTTTGGCACATCCATTAAAATGATCAATAACATGGTATTATTAGAAAATCACCAAGTCATTTCAAAGGTGAATGGAATGTTAAAGTTGTATGTCAAGATTTTTATTTAAATGTGGAGTTTTTTAAATGCTGTTTGATGTTTTTAATAGGAACTGCTATTTAATAAAAACAAAGTTGTATTTTTTCAAACACCTTCACGATTATTTCAGCTTACCAAAAGGCAGGAGATGGAGCCCAAAGAACGATCATTTTTAAATATTACTTTAAAAATTGTTTTAATTCTGCTAGTGGTTTTTCGATGCCATCTTTTGTCTTACATTAAAGAAAACACTGTTCTTGGTTTATTAAAAAAACATTTTCACTAGATGGCCTCAGTTTTTGTTTTCAGTATTCTTGCAGGCGTAGTCAGATGGCAGAATTAGCTGGCACATGGCCTTGTATTTATTGAATCGCTCTCCAATGTCAAACCCTACAAGAAAACAGCCCAGAATTCTGCACGTAAATTTCTGAGATTCTGTGGAGACATGATCTGTAAGAGCATACTGCTACCCAGTGAATGCAGACTGAAGTCCCAAACACTACTTTTAGTACTTGCCAAAAAATCAGGCGCATTTCCCTAAGGAAATCTCTTAGTGGTATGTTCTCCATAAAATAAGTATCTATGACAGAGTGTTGAAATCTCTCCAGAGCCTTCAGAGAAGAGCTGACCAGCTAGAATATGAACTTAGAAAGACTTCCTTGCAGATCACCTAATTATGCTCTAACCTTCATTTTCTATCATTAACAGATATTTGTTTATTATAATCTGTGGTATCGACTGATAGATATATTGATGGTACCAACTTGTTCATACTTAAACTTCCCCTTTATCATTTCTACAGGTGCCAATCTCATTGGTACTCTGCTTGCTTTTCCCTTCTACCCCTAGCCCACACCAAGCCACCAACTCTAACCCATTCCATAACCTGCTGTGAGATTCACCTTCCCTCAACTCCCTTGCATCATGTCCCAAGCCTTAAAGAGTTTTCAAGTGCTCCAATGATAATATCTATTCCTCTTACCCAGACATTCCACTGGAAAATCTCCATGGTTTGATAATAATTTTGAAGTTCTTACCTTCACCTGACATCCTGTGGTCTAGGAGTGGACACTTTCCATCCAACTCTTACCCCCTTTTCACGGTTCTTCAAACCATGCTTTCAAATCCTATCATTTTCCTGGACCATTCTAATTTACAGTGCCTTGCCCCCTACCTCTAAATAACTAGATTACCTACTCATTTGGGCCCTACATCATATATTCACATTGACAATTGATAGTATAAGTGCTTAATAGTTAATAACATGGAACCATTGAGATGGAATGAACTTCAGCTATTATCCAGTTCAGCATATCCTGAAACATAGGGACAGGCTCCGCGCTTCCCCTCCCCTCCCCCAAGGTGCTATGTTTCAAAATGTGGTCGTTTCACCTTGAATTGTGCTTCTCACTGGAGGCATCTGCTTTTAAGTAAGAAAAACCCTTCTATCCCATCCCAACCAGGTGAGATTCTAATGCCAGGAAAAAAAAGAAAAGAGATGAGTCGGGGAGAGAATCCTCTTGCTCTTCCACGTGAACGAGATTTCCCTGAGCCCAACTGAAAGCCTCCTGCCTATTTTCTAACAGACCCACCTAAGCATGGTCCGCAGATCTGCCTGTCAGCATCATCTGGCAGCTTGTTAAAAATGCAAATCCATGGGCCCCAGCCCAGACCAACTAAACGGGAGACTCTGAGGGTGGATCTCAAGAATCCGAGTTTCTACTAGTTTAAGAAGGAATGCATCTGCCTTAAGAAAACAGCTAGCCATTCTGTATCGTCATCTGATCTTAGCTTTAAGGCTGAGAAGCGGTGCACACGCCATATCTTTGCACACTTAAACATGTGTGTCACTATACCCATCTTTTCTTCAACTACATAATCTCGTAAATATTGTATTTTGCCAACTATTCGGTCACCCACACGTTCCACGTTGGACAAATCAGGTGAAGGCACAGGTATAGCAGCGTCCAACGTCTTCAGATCTTACACTCCAGGCCATCACATAACCCCCCGCCCCCTTTTTAAAACAGCCACATGACCGTTTAATGTCCTTAAACACTTAGCCGGAAAAGGTTTTTGTGGTTTGCGACCCAAGCGGTCCTGGCGATGGTCCTATACATGGGTCGAAGCAGGCAGAGGGGACCAGAGGAAGTCTCCCAAGACTCCCAACTGGCTGTTGTGTGGCTGCTTGATAGTATTTTGCCCCTCCAGCAAACACACTCATGAAAGTATTTTGTAGACAGAGTCACAGACGGAACTTTCAAAGGGAAGAAGAAAAAAAAACGAAAAAAAAAAAAAAGAAAAAACCGCCGAATTAAAAAAAAAAAAGGTCTAAAAAGGTCTTCCCCAGAGAAAAAGGAACCGCGCTGTTTGTCTTTATGAAAATGAGCAACACCCGAGGCGAGCAGGGCGCCTGTGTCTTCTGCGGTTTTTCTACTTGTCGGCGTCGCTTCATTTCCACCCTTGTTTACAAACGCTCCCGAAGTGAAAATTCGGAGGGTGGGGGGCGGCCGCAGCCTCCCGGCCGCCAGCAGTACGCGGGCCCCAGTTTCAGGGTATCCCCACCCAGCGTTCGGGCCAGCTCACCCCTTCCTCCAATCCCGGGGCCGGCCAGGGGCGGGCCCTCGCCGCCGGGTGCTGCGCCGCACGCGCTGTAGGGGTCGCTGCGCAACGCCTCGCGCTCTCTCGCCTCTCGGTGGATAACGGGGCCGGGCTGGAGGAGAAAGGAAACCTGCCGCGGGAGGCGGCGGCGGCGGCTGCCGGGAAAGAGCGAGAGGAGAGTTCACTTTTGCTCCGGTGTCAGCGCACGGCGGCGGCAGCGGGCGCTGGCGAGTGAGAACCAAGGGAGCGGGTCGCCCATCTCGGGGCGACCAGGGGAGGGTAGCTAGAGGCCGGATACGAACGCGCCGGCAGGGCGCGGAACCGGAGAGCCTGGCCAGCGAGGGGAGCCGCGGGGGGCGCGCCCCGGGCGGGCCCCCAGAGCTACGCAGGATGCCCCACGAGGAGCAGCCGTCCTTGCAGAGACCCCGCTATGGCTGTAAGTGCGCCGGGCCCACTGGGCTCTCGCCGGCCTTGGGGAGCCCCAAGGAACGCGTTGGGAGCGGGGTGCGCGCTGCGGGGCGGACGGGAGAGCAGAGGCTGTGTGGCTGACAAAGTTTGGAGCTGGAGTTAAAGGTAGTAATCAGCGTCTTCCCGCTCTTCTCCCAAATTCCTCAATCCCAGCTGGCAACTCCATCCCTGTACCCCGCTCACCCCACCGGGGTGCACCGGGAGTGCTGGGGCTGCGCTCCGGAACAGACTTGGTTGGGGGGTTAGGCGTATCAGGTGAGGAGCTCCCGGCTGCTGCCCTCTGGGGCCAGGGGGTGGCGTAAGGGACCGAATTCTTCCCACTCAGAGTGGGAGGAAAGTTTGTTTGCGGTGGCTACAGGTGGGCACATCAAGTGGTGTGCCCGCGCTCTGCTAGTAGCAAAGTCAGCTTCACCGGAAGGGCAGGCGTCTCCTCCTACCCCGCCTCTCGGAATTGCCGCTGGAGCCCGTTTGAACTCCACAGGTGTGTCCTTTCCAGCTGCATCCGAAGGGGCACTTGGGTTCTAGCCCATCTCCTCCCCGCTCTCCTCTGACCCTGCCAGGGTCGTGCTGCGCGCGCGCGGGAGAATTGCTGCACAGAGAGGGCGCAGTGCTGGGCTCCCGGGATTTGGTAGGAGCCCTCGTGAATTGAACGAGATGGTGTCGATTACCCAGGGCTGCCCTCAGAATGAGATTGGTTTGCTCGTGAGTGGAAGGAACCAACCATGTGGCTTTATGTGTAGAGTTCAGAGTCTTTGCTAAATGTGCCAGGAAGTATTTCCTTTAAAACAAACAGAAAGTTGGCTCGATCTCTTTTCGTTCAGGGTTGGCCCCGTCAGTGAACCTATGGCTGAGGACAACAGGTTAATTTTTTGCCCAGCCTGGCCTTGGTCAAAGGTACCAGGTTTGGGTTTAGGTGGTGATACCTGCAGCAGAGTGAGAGGTGTGTGTGTGCGTGTGTGTGTGTGTGTGTGTGTGTGCGCGCGCGCGCATGTGTTTGTGGTACTAGATGGTTGGGAGACCAACAGACTTGCCCTAATTAAAAAAAGGGAGTAGTCAACTTGACTAACCCTCCTTTTCCTCCGCACCAGTCCTGGAATGCAGTGTCAGATGGGAAGTTACTTTTCCCATGTGACTCTTTCCGTGTCAGGCAGAGAAGTCAGCTGCAGCCTCTGTCCTCTAGGGAAATGCATTTAAACCAGGACCCAGCTCTTTGAACGCTTAGTTTGCTCTTTGGTAACCACACAGCAGAACTCCTGGGCCCCAAGGAGGAAGGATGTGCTCATCCAGTGTGGGTAGTGTCAGTCTCTGGTTGGTGAAAGTCCTTAATTATGTGGCAAAAATCTCAGAATATACTGTAGCTTCAGTGTGTCAAATAATACACAAATTATGTTGGAAACTAGGTGAATATATCTAAAATGGTTTTTGGTATCACCTTTCAAACCATCTTCAGTTTGGTGTATTTCCTCAGTGTTTCAATGTGATTTCACAGGTGCGTGCATTCAATGAATGTAGTGCGTGCATGCAGTATTTTCATCCATTTCTGCATGGGCATCTGTGATGAGGCTTGATGTGCTTTTAGTGTAGTCAAGGAAGTTCAGAACCTGTTTGCAAGAAGAGCACTCTACGTGGCCACTTTGCAAATCATTGTTGGACTTCTCTCTCATGTCTGGTGAAATGGAGTGATGTGCCATCTTGTTGGAATCGTTCCCCTTTAACTTACTCCCACTTCAAGTGCTGGCATTCTTTGGTCATTTAACATAGTAAAAAATGAAAAATAGTTGGTTTCCAGGCTTTATGGCCACTCTGAAATATTAAGGCTTTAATGTAGTTGCCTGTTATGTCCTCACAATGAACTTTTCTCTATAGTTTTAATACTAGATTTATGAATAGTATGTGTTCATGCCTATTAAACGATAATCTAGTTCAACGTATCTTAGTGTTCATAGGTACTGTCTAACATTGACTCTTCATCAAAAAGGGACAATATGATGTGTTGGAATATATAATTTCTGGTGGTGGTTGACTTTCTGAACCTTCTGTCAACACAAGACTGAAAATAATGCTATGAACCCTTCCCAGGGAGTCGAGAGAAGGGTGAGGCAGGAATGTCTTTGCTGTGTTCCATTACAGGGCTGCAGACTTTTGATGTTCTTTCTTATCTGTTGGCTTGATAAGTCCAGGTCCAACAAAACCTCATACTACACCAACCAGGCTTTATCCCTAGCATTTAAAAACAAAGTAATTCCTTATGCATTCCCTATACTTTGTAATTGCAGTTTCATTGTTGTGTATGAAGAGTTAAAAACATTGAGGCTGCTTTAAAAACAACTTTTGGATAGTCTGAATTAAGATGGTTGCATTTGTTTTCTGTCTGGTCTTTTGTTAATCTCTTTCTCCCCTTGAATTGTTTGGTAATTCTTGTACAAAGTAAATGAACTCAGCTCAAGACTACTAGGGTATCTCTCTTCTTGACCAGGTAAAATACCACGTAGTAAGTGGTAGTTGAGGGATTTCTCAAGGAGTTCTCCATGAAGTCTCCCTTCTGTTTTCTGACATGAGGCATTGCTTAAGTTTCTGATTGGCACACCACACCACTGAAATGAAATAGACCACTTTCCCTTTAATTCTTGTCATTTCCCTGTTGACCACATCTTCCCACAACCTATAAAGTTTTTGTGTGTGATATTACTACAGAGCAAAAGTGAAATACCAACGGAGTAATGCAATAACTAGGATAGCTTTCTACACTCAAAACCAAGTTTAAATGACACTTATGCTTAGGTATGATTTGCCAATAACTTGTGCTGTTGTAATAAACTTTGATGTACTTGTCAAAGTAATTCTGAAAACATGTTGCTGGCTTCATCTGTCAAAAGTTTGTGCTAGTTATTACTTAAGAGTAAAAAAAGACCAGTAATAGCAAAGGGGGGAGGGGGCTTGGAGACTAGACTTAACACATTTCATTCATCACAGATAATCCACTCCACATTGAAATGCCTACTGTGGGTTAGTGATCAATGTGTGTACAAAGACTTATGGCTTCCTACCCTCTGCAAAACTTCTTTCATGGGAAACCTTGTAAAACTAAAAGTAAGCAATGTTTCAGGGTTTGCTTCTTTTTAAAAGTGCAGCATAAGCCTAGCAGCTTGTGTGTTTTCAGGGGAAAGTTCTGGCTGATGCTGTGAACCCTTTTCTCAGTGGTGAGCCTTCTAAATCGCCTGATAACTGGAGAATTGGGGAGGACAACAAACTTTTCATCCCTTCCCCAGTATCAACTTAAGATGAAATTTAAGTTCTGAACTAGTTAAAACTCGAATCTGTAAAGCAAGACTGAATACCTGTGGCCAGCACAGCCTGACTCAGCAATTCTGTTAGAACTGCAGAAGGTTGGGGATATATGGATTGCTGCCGTGTGATGCTGTCTTTGGTAGACAAAGTCAAGTCTCTCCTCCATGTGCTGATGTTTTTGTTGAACTTTTCAAAAGGAACTTTAAGGTCAGCAGCTAAAGTGTTGTTTTAGTATACTTTTAACTTTAATTACACATGCTGTTAGCCAAAATGACTTGTTCGGGAGAGCTTAAACTTGTAATACTGAGTTCGTCTTGAAATTTAGTGTTACTTAGAGTGTTAGCTAACACCTGTCCCCCTCTGATTTGTTGTTATTTCTCACATTTCCATTCCACAATAAAAGAAAATAAAATTGACTTTATTTAAAAGGCATCTAGAGGAATAGAGTGACACTTACCAAGTCTTCATGGCAGTGGAAGAAGAAACAGGCCATTCAACTTCTGATTTGATAGTTAAGTCCTCTGGGATAGGACAAACAGTGTGGAAGGTAGAATTAAGGTTTATGAATTTACCAAGTCTGGGTGTGTTCACAAGTTACTGCCATATGCTCACTATTACCTTTGGGTAGGCCAGTGGTTTTCCCACTTCACAAAGAAGCCAAAGCCATGATGTTGTCTCAGGTGTACACAGGCACCTAGGGACAGAGGAAACTTGGAATTCAGGGCTGTCAGACCCTCAACCCTGTTCTCACCAGCTATTGACACTGCCTCCCTTGAATTAGTCCTAAGGGTTTCTTTCAGTTTCTGGTGTTTGTCATGATATTATCAAACTGTAGAAACCTCAAGCTTTGGACTAGCTTGCTCTTTTAAAAACAGATGATGTATGGCATTCTTTAAATTTGATTTTACTTTTCTTTTTCTCCCTCAGGGAAAAGTACAGAAGAATACATGGGCTTTTTATATACTACATCCAAGCTTTGTCAAAAGATTTTATGTATAGGTAGAGACATTACATCTCATTGTGAGTCTGAAATGAAAGACTTTTCCAAAACAACATAGTGGCATGCTCTAGTGATTCCAAATAGGATAATTTCTAAAACACACTTTATTACATAGACTGGTAATTCTTTCACATCTGGGGTTGATGAGAAATGAGGTATAAAGTTTGTAGTGGAGTGAATGATGAGTGAGTTGAATCTTTTACACTTTACCCTTCTATTTTGTTTTTCTCCCTTGATGTAACATGACAAAAGCTTTGAAGATGAATAGATGTAGGGTTGAATCCTGACTTGACCATTAACTGCCAGAGCAGCCTTGGGGTTTTCCCCTGTGCCTCGAAGGGTGCTGTGTTATATCCCTATAATGGTGGTTAAAGTGGTTCCCGGCACATAGTGCTAAACCAATTGTAGTTGTTTCAATTAACTGAGCACCTAGTATGTACAACACATTGTGGATAAAGGGAAAATGACTTAAGCTAGAGCTTACCAGAGAAGTTGGAAGATAAAGAGTAATGATTATATTTAGCATACTTCAAGTTCTGTGGAAGTGAAGGCAGGAGCGTAATGGATTTGAATAGGGCAATGGGAAGACTTTGTGAACGTTGTGAATTTGAACATGACCTTGAGGAAGGTTAGGAAAATGAAAGGGATTCCAGCGTATTTGTTGTATGGATAGTTTGGTGTGGCTGTAGATAGATAGATGACTTGAAAGGGAGGTGTAGCTGAAAGGGCTATATCATGGAATTCTTTATTTGTAGATAACAGAGGGCAAGTAGAGTTGTCTTAAGGAGAGTAGTTGTGGCCCAGAGAAGTGGGGAATGATGGGAAGGGTAGGTATGTTTGGAATGCTTGGTGCTGGAAACAGCAGGAGGGTGAGGTTCGGGGATGTGTGCATTTGTGTCCTCTCCCTGGACTGCTCAGAGGCCCCTTCCTATGCTTGTGGGCCTGGGGACTCTTGGTGTGCCACTCACTTGTGCTCAGGATAGACCAGAAGTGACTGAATAATGATTATGTTTGTGGGACTAGAGGTATTCAATGGATACAAAGAGATGAAGTAGGCATGGGCTCTTGCTGGAATCCAACCAGGCAGACAACTAACTCTAACTATCCCAAAAGGGAAATTGTCTGAGAATAGGTAAGAAAAAGGTAGTTACAGTAAGGCAAGAATCTTGATGGCTAAAGTATATAAATAGTGGGGTTTATTTAGATAGTAGATTTTATCATCTAGATAGTGTCACCTCTTTTCCTTCATTTTCTCCATTACTTGTGGCACTTTTTCTCAAATCATGCTGGAAGTTTAGTGCCCTCCAATAACAGTCATCTAAATTTTGTTGGAAAACAGTTTATGCTATCTTTCCAGGGCGTTAGCCGGTGCTCAGACTTGACTAACCTCTAACAGGAGTTGAGTTGGCTCTGACTTTAGGATCATGGAGTATGTTTGCCAGTATTCCAGGCACTGGCCACTGGGT
This sequence comes from Scalopus aquaticus, assembly GCA_004024925.1. Lineage (NCBI taxonomy): Eukaryota > Metazoa > Chordata > Mammalia > Eulipotyphla > Talpidae > Scalopus > Scalopus aquaticus. The sequence continues at coordinate 115,661 of PVIJ01003755.1, forward strand.
CCAGTGGTGCAGTGGTTTTCAGGGGACAGTTCCTGGAGCAGGAGAGCAGCAGGTCACTGCAGAACCAGGTGGAAAGGCAGATTCCCAGCCCCACCCAGATCTGAAGCTCTGGGGGTGGCAGCAGCACTGCTTCTGCTGTGCTGCTCCGGGGCAAGGGGGGAAAGACTTTACACCATTATTCTTCATGGTGTTGGCAGGCTTTTTCTCAAGGAAGTGAAAACACAGGGGCATGATGCTGAATGCTTCATCTACAATATTCCTGTGTGTTTGATTTTAGCACAAAAATGTACTGCCTACAAACCCAGGTGCTGACTTCTATAAGGTTTGTGTTTATTTTGCTGTATCTTTAAGGCTGCATTTATCTCATTTGGAAAGGTAAAGTCCAAAATCTCCACTGACTAGGGATTAAGTGAGGTCAGCCACCCAAGGATTTCTAGATGGCACATTTAGGAGCCCGAGGAAGGCTAAGTGAGCTGTAGAACCTTTCTGTAAAAAAGGGAGACACCAAACCTGGCAATTCTGCCCTTATAATCTCTGCAGGGAGAGCCTGCTCAGAAAGAATTAAAAGATATTTTCTTCTTCCATATTTTTTTCTCCAGGACAACTTAGTGTTTTTCACTTACTTTTTCACAAATTTTAGAACTGTTGAATAATGTTAACAGAAATATTATCTGATAGGCATAAGTGCACCCAGGTCATGCCTGCATTTGCAGGGAAACTACAGATTGGCTTATTTTGCAATTAATTCAAGATAAGAAGACATTCCTGTGATATTTTTTGCTTGGGATCCCCAAAGAAGACAACTTCTAATTGTTTTCTTTTCTTTTTTTTTTTTTTTTTTAAAGATTTATTTATGTATCCAAGCTGGGGTGTAGGCCAGAGGTGTGTGGGGGTGGTGGTGAGAGGATTCACCAGAGACAAAGCGGGGAGCAGAACAGGCAGATTGACTGGAATACACTGCTGAGGGGAGCAGCAGGCCAGACAGGAGAGGTCTGCTGTGCCATGTGGGAATCTCTCTGGCTGGGGATTGAACTCATGTTGCAGTGGCTGCTGATAGTTTCATAGTGCTGAGACTGAACCCCTTGCGCCATCAGGGAGGCCCTAATTGTTATTCTTTCTCCATTTCTACTAATTCTCTTAAATATATTTTAATATTTTTATAAAATTAAAGGGCACTTCTGATAATTAATAATTCTCATATTTTATTACAGTATGCGTTCAATCTTAAGTAATGTTAATGCATTTTCTCAATCATCTCTATAGAAATAGATTTGATTTGCATGTGATTGAAACATTTTATTTTTATTGGAATCCATAAGATTTTAATTTTTAATTTTTTATTGAAGTAACCTTGTATTATAAATAACATTATTTAAGTTTTGAGTGTGCATCATTATAAACATTATAAACACATCAACATGCATATATTCTACTTTGAATTCACCACTAAAAGTTCAGTTCTATCCTTCACCATGTACTGGCCCCGTTTATTCAGTTTACCCAACCCACTTCCTCCTTTCCTTTTGGAAACCTCTAATTTGATCTTACAGTCTGAAAGTTTTTGTTTCATTTAGCTCACTTGTTGGTTGGTTTCTCTCTCTAGCATGAATGGAATCATATGGTGTTCGCCCATGACTTATTTCACTAAGCACAGTACCCGCTAGTTCCATCTACATTGTTGTCAATCATAGGATTTCATCTTCTTAAGAAGTGAGCAGTATATACCACATCTTCTTTATCCAACTCTCTGCCAGTTGGCACTTAGGTTTTTTCAGTTCATGGCCACTATAAATAATGCTTCAGTAGATATGGGATGCTTATCTCATCAGATTAGTATTTTTGTACACATATCTTCAATATGTAAGTAGTGCTCAGTTTCAGTACCTTAGAGGATCACCTTGCATCCTGGCACTTGGAAGAGACTCAATAAATATTTACTGGTATTACAGGTTTTGCTTAAAGTCTGTACTGTACTGTTTGTTTAAATGAAGGACTTGTTTCTATTGCCTGTTAAATTAAAGATAATTTCAACAGTTAGGCAAATATTAAATGTTGAGCTTAGATTTGCCTTCACCCTCTGTGGAGCCCAGGCAAGTTCTTTTAATTTCTTGATGCCTCAGTTGTCCTCACCTGTAAAATACAGGTGAGAAAGTGCATGTTGAGAGGGAGAAGTGATTTACCAGTAGTACGTGGATACATATGCTCAGCTGTGCCTCAGTGGAGTACACATTGAATGGGGGGATGCTATTGGTGCTATCTTTACCACCACCGTCCTTCCCTGTCTCCCCACCTCCTTAGTCTTTTCTCACTTCAAGAAAAAGTAGAGTTAAAATTTAAAATCCACCCTCTCTTTGAAAGCATAGATGCATGGGAGAATTCTTTAGTTATCTGTAAGGAAATGAAGTTCATCTCAATTTTGGTGGTGATCAAATTAAGCTTTGGGTATATGTACTTAAAAAATCTAATGTGGGGCCTCCCCGGTGGTGCAGCGGTTAAGCGCTGTGGAGCTTTCGGCAGCAGAGACGCGAGTTCGACGCCTGGCCAGGGAGAATCCCACATGGCGTGCCAGACCTCTCCTGCCTCGCCCGCTGCTCCCCTCAGCAGTGTATTTCTGATCTGCCTGTTCTGCTCCCCGCTCTGTCTCTGGTGAACCCTCTCGCCGCCCCACACCTCTGGCCTGTACCCCAGCTTGTATGTATAAATAAAAAATAAATCTTAAAAAAAAAAACTAAAGTGCTCTGTTGCTAATTGCCTCCAAATAAATGAACCAAGGCTGGGGTGGAGTCGGGGTAGGGCGAGGTGGGGTGGTATAGGATATGTAGCATTGGTGAATTCCTGTATTGCATTTTTGTTGTCTTAGAAGTCAGAGTGGAGTTATTCCTAGCACACCTGAGTGAAGACTGTCGCTCTGAATTTACTAAACATTCTGTTATCTCATTTAGGCTTCCAAGGTTGACTTGATAACTGTTAGTGCTTTGAAATCCCATTCCTGATGCTATCAAGACAGAAAGGTGTTACTTGTGTCTGGTGTGGATTCTAGAGTTTGAGTTTTTTTCCTGTTGTCTATTTTGGTCTGCCTAGTGTAGTGGACAGTTAGAAAGGAGGTGAGGAAGAAAAGAGGAGGAGGAAGTACTCTGGGTTCCAGTGTCATCCCTCAGGCCTCACTGCCTCTAGAAAGTTATGAAAATTGAGGTTCATGGGTCCTGAAGCTCAGTTTACAGGAATAACTGGAATGTTGGCACCTTTAGAAAGAGAATCTTGGCTGGTGCTCATGTGTCTGCTTCTGGAGCATTTGTTCTGCCTTCCCTTTCTCTTCTTCCACCTCACCCCTCCACCCAGCTTCCTACCCACTGCTAGAGTTTCATATAAATGTTTCCAGTCAACCCCTCTACTCCTCACTTTTCCTGAAAGGGAGCATTGGGATCAGCCAACTTGGGTGGTTCCTACCCAAGACCCTCTGTCACTTTTGGGTTCTTTGCCTCAGCCCTGAGCTGACCCAGCAGCCTTGGAAGGGTTGGGGGAAGGCGCTTGGCAAAACATCAGCCTCCCAGTCAGCCTTTCAGAATGAATCCTCCATTCACATCCCCTAAACTGTGCCTCCTTCACTTGTGATTTGGGAAGGCCGCTCCCAGTGTCCTGCTCACGTCGGACTCAGGAAGTTTGAGGCATGGTTGCTATGAAGCAAATATAGACACGCTCTTGCTTTCATCCTACGTCTTACTAACGAATTTTATTTTCCAAAGGAAAAAAATGCTTCTTTAAAAAGAATAAAGATAGAATTATTCTTCCATGAGAACCAGACTCCTATCAGTCTTTTCCGTGCATTGGCACTGGTTCTGGGGACAGACTCAGCCTTCTTCCTCTGTTGTCTGTATGGTATTTGCTGTTGTTAATTTGAAGTAGCCAACAGTGTGGAGAAATACGCTCATTTCTCAATGTGGACTCTGGCTGTAACTTTTCACACTTGATGCGGTGAACGCAGAATGAAATGGAACTTTCAGTGTGCTTCTATATGTAGTAGTTTTGAATTCTTTGAAAAGGTGTACCTTTGATCTGTTAAGTAGAACAAACAAGATCTGGCAACCAAGCAAGGAAGATACATTCAACCTGTATCCTTTGAATATCTCTAGAAGGCTGTGCAAACATCTGAGAGCTTGCCTTTTGGGAGGGAGACTAGAAGAATGGTGGGAATACTATTTGACATTTTTGGTTTTTACCATTAATTATTTTTTTTAAATGAAGCAAATGGGTTTTGGAATATAGTGTAAATATGCCAATTGTTTTGACAATAACATAGATGAAATTAGAATGGCAGTAGAAATCCATGAAGGTGGAGTGGTGTCTTTTGGTCACGGCAGCATCCTACTGGCACATAAGTCAGTCAGCACATCAATATTAGTTCTTTCTAGGTAATGAGATAGACCATGGGTACATTAAAAAATTGTTTTCCTCTTCTAATTTTTTGCTACAAAAATGTTTTTATAGTTAGGAAAGTGTTAACAGTTACCCTTCACTAGTGCTCAAGACAGGAATTTCTTATTGACTACAAAGTCTGCCTTGAGAAAATTAGACTCTGAAAAACAAGTCTGATATTAGTGGAAGGATTCTATGGAGATCTGATTTTGCAGGTAGAGATTGGGGTGTGTGTGTGTGTGTGTGTGTGTGTGTGTGTGTGTGTATACATGTAGAAGTGCTGTGTGTGAGACAGAGATTGAAAGACTAGTGTTGAGAGGTCCAGGACTCTACAGTTGTTAAGCTGCTGTAGTTATTAAGCTTATTCAAGCCTTTTGAACTCTTTAAAGAAAGCAGCTTGGTAGAAGTCAGTAAAGAATGAAGAAGTAGTTTCCTCTTTGAAATAAAGGTTACTGACATAGGGCTAGGGGATTATTTCTTGACTCAAAAAAAGAACCCCTCAATCTGTAAGGAGGTAGATCACTCATTATCCTTTCACTCAACCAGAGGTGCTAGATGCTGTAATTACAATGGGATTTACACAGGGTTGCAGACCAAATGCTTCAAAGTCAAGTCTGATCAGAACCTTATATAAAGTATAAATAAGAAGGGGCCTCCCTGGTGGTGCAACAGGTTAAGCGCAGCACTATGAAGCTATCCACAGCAACTGAAGCACAAGTTCGATCCCTGGCCAGGGACATTCCCACATGGCACAGCAGACCTCTCCCACCTCACCCACTGCTCCCCTCAGCAGTGTATTTCAGTAGATCCGCCTGTTCTGCTCCTCACTCTGTCTCTGGTGTACCCTTTCGCCACCCCACGCCTCTGGTCTACACCCCAGTTCTTGTATGCGTAAATAAATAAATCTTAAAAAAAAAAGTATAAGAAACTGTGGCGTATCCCACAACTAGATCCTTAGTCACTCAGATTAGGTGTAAAACATTTGTGAACTGTACACAGACAAAACAAGTTTAGCGTGGGTCCATTGGAAGCTGCCTTTGTGCCTGTACAACGTGTGAGACTGTTGGGAGTATCATTACTTTGAAGACTGAGACGGGAAGCATGTGATGGCCACAGCAGCATCTGGCATCTGAGGGCTTAGTGGAGTTGCTGCTTACTGTGTGACGTCAGGTATGACTTGAGCTTCCGTCTACACCGGACAATGGGTTTGTTTGTTTTGCCTCAATAGGACTGTGAGGTACAGGAGATTGCTCTGAAAACCCTTCAAGCGTATAAATGTGTGGTCATGATCAGAGGTAATTTTGCTGCTTATTTGAGTATCTCTTTGGTGTAGAGAAAGGTTTATCACATAATCATTGACCTCAAAGGCAGTACCTTGCCTCTTCCTAGCTTCTGGTTGTTTCCTGCAATCCTCAGAGTTCCTTGGCTTTTAGATACAGCTCACCAATCTCTGCATCCATGGTTACATGGCATTCTTCCTGATGTCTCTTTTCTTGTAATATACCAGTTATGGGGCCCACCCTAAACCCGTATGACCTCGCCTTCATTTGTTGTACCTGCAAAAATCCCAGTTCTTTAAAAGTTCACATTCTGAGGTTCTGGATGCACATGAATTGGGGGTAGGAGGGTGTTATTCAACCCAGTATGACCACTGAATTTGGAAGCTGGAAAGACTTTAGATAGCCAACATTTTTTAGCACAGGGCTCATCATGAACAGTGATGAGAACATCAAGGGAGGGATAGTGAGTTAATGGGGTTGACCAGTGTCTTCTATTAAGTCAGTGCTTGGTCATAACAAAAAAATGGAGGGAAGAAGGGAGAGTGGGGGATAATGCAGCCAGTGGATATCAGAGAAAAGATCTGGAAGCATCAGAAGGCAGATGAAACCATGGTGACACTAACCTAGTGAGAGAGACGGAGGGCAGTGTGAGCATCACAGTTGTGGCGCGAACACCTCACAATAATTTAATGCCTCTCTCGGTGACTGCGTAGCTCTTCGTTGCATTATGAGCAGGAAAACTGGAAATGTGTGGTCCTGTTTAGAGCAATTTCCTTCAAGTTTACCTTGTCCCACCTGTGTAGTTAAGCAGAACATAGGCTCATTTAGACTAATCCTTTGATCAGGCTGGATGGCTGAGACATATGTTGTTTCCAACATAATTTCTATGGCAACATGACTTTCTGATATAAATCCATAAAGCACAAGCCAAATTTGGAGCTTAGCTACAGAATTTGTGAAGGGCTTAGGCATTATTTTCAGTGTATTTATATCCCTTCTGCCTTCATCATTCTTTTCTACTTTTATCTTTATCTAATCTCTTTATATACACATTTTTCGTATCTTTTTAACTTTCTCACATCTTTTTAGGGAGGAAGTGAGATATAAGTAACAATGCTAAATGAGCATTTTGGGCTGATCTCACCCTCAGAGAGCTGACCTTCTAGTGGGGGAGGTGGCACAGCTCTTTAGGGACTCAGGGCCCTCCCTGGCTGTCACCACCACTCAGCCCTGGTTTCCTTTCCTGTGGAGCAACGGGATGACAGGTAGTAGTACCCTCTGATGACACCATTATGACAAGAGGGGATAGCCAATGTAAGGCACTCAAACCTTGGCATGCAGAGAGTGCTTCGTAGCTAGAGGAAAGAGCATTCCAGGAAGAGGAGACGTTGTATGCTGAGGCTCAGTGTCGAGAATACTTGCACACAAGGCCTATTCAAAGAAAGGAGAGTAGAGTGCATGGAGGATCTTATCTGCCACCAAGGCAAGGATTCTCAGACACTGGAGAGGCACAGGCAGTGGAACATTTTCTGCTCCTCCTCCTTAGCGTTCCTTCTCATCGGCTGTGGTTGCAAGCCTTGCCTCCCGTGCCGTTTCTTTTTCTGCATTGGCTTGAGCACATGCTAGCTGAGTTAAGTCAGGCCACCTGCCCTCTTCACTGATTCCAGCAGAATCGAGTAACTTGTAACTCTGGTGACCAAGACTATTTTGGGAGATGGATCCTTCATTAAAAATGGATTGCTTTAGTTTTCTTCTCCATCCTCTTTATTTACTACCTTCTGTTGCACATAAACTTTTGATGTCTGAACAGCAGACAGCTAGTAATGTTGCCTTTGGAGAACCACAGTCACAACTTAAACTGGATCATAATGTGAAGAAATGCTTTATAATAAAGTGAAATGGTAGGATATACTGCAAGGAAGTTAGTACTTAAATAATATGGGGATGTAGACTGGAGGAAAGACATCACATTGTTAACTTGTTTTAGGTAGAACCAAGTTTCTTCCTCTGAAGTCTTCTTTTTTCCTAGAGATCTATAACCATGGTAAAAATGAAAAACAAGCAAACAACAACACCATTATTGCCCTTATTGTTCCTTTTGATTATCAGATTGGAAATTCTTGTCCATTTAGAGTTGGCTGACTTGAGCTGCTCTGGTCTGTGGTAGGTGTTATGTGACTCATCTTGCTGGTGTTGTTCTTCTACCACCTTCAACTTGAGTCTGTGAGCTTTACAAAATAATTTAGGTCTTCAGGTCAGTGCACGCGTGCCATATGGAAATCTGAGTTTTCCATGTGTGCTGGTGTTAGAAGTTGGAGCACGGACTGCATTTGAATTGGAAATTCTTGTGTAACTAACTTCATGGGTCAGATTGAGAGCAGGTTTTCCCATGGTCTGTGCCAATAACCTCTCTTGACACTCTCAAGTCACAAGATTAAAGTGACATGCTCAGTTCTGAGTTTCCCTTCATTGGTGTCCAGTTATTTTGAGTGAGCAGAATTTTGGTCAGCTGGCACATCATCAGCAAGGGCCATATTAGACATAATTGCACATCAGCTTAGCTTTCAGGTCTGTGGCTTAAAGTGCTCTGCAGAAGCATGCCAGGTCTGGAGCTGGAGCTTTGTTCTTCCTGGGAAAGGCATGCCCTAGAAGTAAGGTTATTTTATAATTCATCATCCAAACCTAGACACCTTTGTGAAGACAGGGGGATCCTATTATGCCGGGGCAGTGGTGTCAACTGGACCGTTTCTGCACAAACCAGGACATGTGGTTGGTCCTCTTGGCCATTAGGATAGGACTTTCTCTGTTCTAGGAAATGAACTTTACTATCCTAGACAGAATCTTTACAGCATCCTTTGGTGGAGAGGGGAAGCCAAATCTGTTGGAGAGGATCCTGGGGCATTTGAGAAAAAGGGAAACGGGGTGCCTTTTCAGGAAGGTTGAGCTAAAAATAGAGCACTGTCATTCAACAGTTGCTTGGATGCTTCAAAGGCTGGAGTTTCTGCCATTGTCTTTCTCTGCATTCCTTGTGAGCCCAGCTCCTTTTCCTCTCTTATAAAGGAGCCCATCTGTGTGTTCAATTGGCTGCGATGCAGCCCTGTAAACAGGCAAAGGGAGCCGGATGAAGAGGCTCACGGAGCCCCTCCCAGCCCATGATTTTATAATAGGTAACCTAAGGCCTGTGCTGCATGGGTAATGAGGTGGGGGCCGGGGCGGGGGGAGCTGCCTGCTGAAAGGATGGGGCCCAGCTCCTCTGTCCCTAGTTGTCACACACTCCACTGCAGGTCAGACTCCTTTCTGAGCCGAGGGTGGAAACCCACTGAGCAAGGGGAGCACAGACCTTTTGCTGGAGGGTGGGCTTCTTGCGTGAGCAGTAGGTGATGGGGTGGGGTTGGGTGCTGAGAGGGAAGAGAAAATAGACTGTAGATACTTCTTCCATCTGGGTTTCTCAGCATCAGCACTCCTGACATTTGGGCTGCACAGATTGTTGGTCTCGCACGCTGCGTGCACTGTGGACTGTGGAGCAGCAACCCTGACGCACTAGATGCCCCTCTCAGCTGTGACAACCAAAATGTCTCCAGACTTTGCTAGGTGACCCCGGCTGAGAATTGCTGCCATAGGTAAAGAAACCACCTTGTTTTCTGAATTATTTCTTTTCATGTTGCTTTGTTCTGTTCTGGCCCGGCTCCCACCTTAAGCTTTTATAATACCATCTACCGGACCAATTAGTGTGTGTGATGCTGGATAGTGATTTCAAATGAAGTAGACTCACTCCCATGCTCTGGGTTTGGCTCTGAACTACAGTGAGCTGAGCTCTCCTGCTCCCCTTTCAAGAGTGCTTGAATAATGAGGTCTTTCTGCTGGGAATGGGATTAAGCCGTTTCCCACCAGTTAAAACTATTTCAAATTTGTTGCCATGACTAGTAAAACAGGGTCATAGTGAGGCTTCTGGAGCCCAGCGCTTCTCACACTCGGATGCCGGTCTGCGTGCTGAGGATCTGGTACAGCGAGGATGGGGCTGCACAGTGCGGGCTGAGCTTCCACGTGTGCAGGGGGTCCCCGGTGATGCCGTGCTGCTGGCCTGGAGACCAGAGTTAGTGTAGGGAGGCTCTAATAAGGACCAGCTCTTTGCTTTTACAGAAAAATTAACAAATAAGATGAAGGAGGAGAATGGAACATGGAGCCGGGCACCTTAAGGCTTTGGGCAATGGGCTGTGCTGGGGGACTGCCTGTAGGCCTTCCTGTGCACTGGACGGGCCCCCTGAGCCTGTTGCTCACAGTCTGCCAGGCATAGAAGGACTGATGCTTGCTGCCACTCACCTGCCACTGTGGGGGACAATTGAACGCGACAGCCTGAGAGAGATGGCTGCTCCCCTGAATGGGGACTAAAGGAACAAGCCAGCTCCAGAAAGGCAACAGATTGGACCATCTGAGCTGTTTGTTTGGACTCTGAGTTGTTTGCTGGTTTCCTGGGTTTGATTCATGAAGAGCAAGTTGCACATGAGAGCCAGCCCCTCCGAAGGGCTTTGACCTAACTCTAGTTGCCCAGCTCTGCAGGGACAGTAAGCAGCCCCTCACGCTTTCTTCTCCGCGTCGGGGATGCCCGCCAGAGTCCCGGGTGACATGAGCTGTTAGTGCTGCTCCAGTTGCCCTGATGCTTGTGTTTCTGCAGGTCTCCCTGTGGCAGGAAAGGGAGTGGGAGGTGGACTGGGGTCTGGTCACACAAAGGAAGGTGTGGAGCCTGGACAGCCCACTGTTCTGGGCCAGGAGGTGGGGTTGTATAGTAATCTACACGTGTAACAGTGTCTTTACATTGCCAATTAAGCTACCTTTAAAAAAGATTATAGCAGTAATATATTGTCTTGTCATCCTAGGGAAAAAGTCTGATATGTCAAGAAAAAAATTTAACTTTTTAATTTCATTAGCCAAATAATCATCGTAAGCATTTAGGCATATTTCTTTCTAGTTATTATTCTCTTCTGTATCTGCTTTTGTTAATTTTTCTCTGTTAAAATTAGTTTCCTATTACCCTGGTGAAGGATGTTAAAGTAAATTTGTGTTATTAATAACTTTCAAAATTAGAACACTGCGAATCTATGAAAGTCTTTGTGGGAGAATTGAAATAAATGAGTTCTTACATTTTCCAGAAATCCAGAGATCTTTATAAAATTGTAAAGCCCAAGTTCACTGGAGATTTGCATTTGAATATCTCTGCTCCAGCTGAATGAAAAGGAACACACGTAGACATACGCGCGCACTCACACACGCACACACACACGGCTGTTTTGTATGTTTGGGGTCTTAGCACTTATTTTTAGTTCTCTCACAGCATTTCTCTAGGAAGGGAGGGTAGATATAACTATTCACCTTTTTTTGAAAGTTTGTGCTAAGCCTCTTTTACAAAGACCTCCATTAGTACCAGTTATTGCTAACTGAAAGAGCTGCCAAGAGCTTGCTGTTACCCCAAGGGTGAAAGACAAAACTTGTGTTCAGCATTTTTTTAAAGATTTATTTATTTTTACATGCAAGCTGAGGTGTAGGCCAGAGGTGTGGTTTGGTGAGAGGGTTCACCAGAGACAGAGTGGGGATCAGAACAGGCAGATGGACCGAAATACACTGCTGAGGGTAGCAGCGGGCGAGGCAGGAGAGGTCTGCTGTGCCATGTGGGAATCTCCCTGGCCGGGGATCGAACTCGTGCTGCAGTGGTTCTGGACAGCTTCATAGTGCTGTGCTTAACCAGTTGCGCCATCCAGGAGGCCCTGTGTTCAGCATTTTGCAGCCTCTCTTCTAGAAACAGTATGCACCCCGGGCATTGAGAGTGGCACCCCTGAATTCCTTCCTTATGAACCACTTTATTAAAGCTGTGTATTTATCATGCCATTCCTACTTTTACTGTATTTCATGTATTATTTGGTAGGTTATTTTTTGGGTCTTTGAATGCTCAAAAATTTCCCTTAGAGATTTATGGTCATTGTTTCTTTGCTGAACATTATTTCGACACATAAAGGGTTTTATGAGAACAAGCTGTTTTGGAGAGCGGGAGAAAGCTATCTATCTAGTTTAAACTTGCCTTCTAGACAAGGACAAGAGAACTAACAAAGGTTTAAAGACTAATTTGAGATCCTAGTCCAGACTAGTTTGGACTTTCCTTTATAGAAAGAAGAAAAAAATAGGGGTAATACAATTTGGGTTAAGAGGGTGGTCATCTGCCTGAATTACTGACTTACATAGTGCTGTATAACAGATCACCCCAAAACTTAGTGGTTTTAACCACCACCGTCTTATGCTTGCAGGTTCTCTGAGAGGGGATTCAGACAGGGCACAATGGAGATGTGCTTTCTCTGCTCCATCTACTAGACCAGTTAATGAGCCTCAGCTGTGGAGACAAACTTATAAGAATCTGGAAGCATTTTCACTCCTATGCTGGGTACTGGGCTTGGGATGACCCAAAGGCTGGGCTCAGCTATCACCAGCGCATCTGGAGATGGAGTCTCCACATGCCATGGGCTTCTCCCAACATGGTGACTGGCTCCTGGGAATGAGGATTCCCAGGGACCAAAAAGAAACTGTGTGGACTTTAAGAACCAAGCTTCACAAGTCGAATAGTGTCACTTCTTCGACCTGCTTTTGGCTGAAGTTACTGAGTCTTGCCTAAATTCAAGGGGCATAGGATAGATACCCAAAATTCAAGGGGATGCAGAATAGACTCCATCTCTTCATAGAGGGAATCAGAGAATTTACAAACACTTTTAAAGATTCACATAAATAGTTGGCACACACTCACACACTGTGTGGCATTGACTCAATAGAAAATTGGCTTGAGTAGAAGTCAGCAAAGCTGTATCAAGAAAGGGTTCACAAAAATGGGGGAAAGAAGATGAACAGTGAAAAATGAATGACAATGGTTGAGACAAGCTGAAAAATCGAAGTCAACCCAACAACTTGGCAGTTGGAGGGTAGTTTAAGTAGATTATAAAAATACTCAGGAATAGTTCCCTTATGCAGCCTTTAAGGAACGAGGTAGCTTGATATGTACTGACATGGTAATATGTCCAGCTAATAAATGAAAGTATTCTTTACAGAAAGGTGTGCATTTAATAATCCATTCATATATTAATTTAACATGTATGTAAAAATTTAGGAAACAGTCTTAAATTGTACCAAACTATTTTTTTAATATAATAGATATTTATTTTTGTTATTCATATGTTTTACATTATTATGTATTCCCCATAAGTTACCCACCACCTGTTCACCCATGGAGCCATCACCATAGTCCTCCGTGCTCCCCTCCTCCTCCCTCTTGAGCCCTCCCCCTCCCCTCCTTCCCTGCTGAATGTTGCTTTCTTATTTGGCTCCCCTATATTCCTGTTATAAGTGAAACCATTCGATATTTTTCTCTTTCTTTCTGCCTTATTTCACTGATCATGATCTCCTCTAGGTCCATCCATGTTGCTGCGAATTGCATGTGTTTGTCTTTTTTGAATGCTGAATAGTATTCCATTGTGTATATGTACCACATCTTCTTGATCCAGTCATCTATTTTTGGGCATTTGGGTTGTTTCCATACCTTAGCTATTGTAAACAGTGCTGCAATAAACATGCGAGTGCATGTATCCTTTCAGATTAGTGTTTTTGTGTCTT